>NIVC01004679.1:0-38324 GCA_002269645.1 Macrostomum lignano
GGGATTCTGGGATAACTGAGTTTGGGATCTGGGATTCTGGGATAACTGAGTTGGGATCTGGATTCTGGGAAAACTGAGTTGGGATCTGAGATTCTGCGATTACTGAGTTGGGATCTGGGATTCTGGAACAACCAAGCAGCGCCCACTAAGGCTCTCCCACCTTGAATCCTTGCAGCTCGTCCTGGATGGCGTTCAGCCGGCGGTCCTGCTCCTCCAGGCTGAGCTGCCGGCCGCTGGAGCAGATGCTGGACACGCCGTCCAGCCGCTGCTCGATCCAGGGCCGGCCACGTTGGCCAGGTCGGCGAACTGCCGACGCAGGCGCTCGTTCTGGTGCTGCCGGGCCACCTCCTGCTGCAGGCTCTGGTCGCGGGCGGGCACCCGAGCGGAGACTTCGTCCCACTTCATCGCCAGCTCCTGTGGGCGGCGTATGAGGGCATCGCTGAATTGCTGATAGCCTGGGTCCAGAGTGCTAGGTTGGGACTGGGATCGATTAGTTTTAGGACTGGGATTTATTAGTTTTGGGACTGGGATCGATTAGTTTTGGGACTTGGATCGATTAGTTTTGGGACTGGGATGGATTATTTTTGGGTCTTGGATCGATTAGTTTTGGGACTGGGATTTATTAGTTTTGGGACTGGGATCGATTAGTTTTGGAACTGGGATTTATTAGTTTTGGGACTGGGATCGATTACGAGTAGTTTTGGGACTGGACCAATTAGTTTTATAACTAAGGGAAAACAATGTTATAGATGAAAATAACAGCAATATCTGCACTGCGCCACTGGCAGTAGCATGATTGGGAGTAAAAGCTAAAACTTTCTTTGCTTACTTTTAAAGTTAAAACTGGAAAGGCTGTTACAATTTAAAACAAATGAGCAGGAGAGAACAAGAGCGCAGTAATTGGCGTTGCGCCACGATCCCTCCCCCCCACAGCTCTGCTCTCTCGCCCAGTCCAGCTGGCTCTCAGTCAGGGTTATCGAATTTCAAGCAGGCCAGTCTGCATTCGCGCCCCCAGACCCCCGCCCGCGGTCCGGCACGACAAGGCCTGGACGGGAGACACCCTCACGGGATGGGCGGTGGGCGGCTCCGTCACGCCCGGTTTCAAGGTGAACCAAGGAGTCCTTGAAACTAGGAGTCTGGAGTGCCAACTCTGCTGTACTGCGAGGCTACAGCAGTCTTCTGTAAAAACTGAAGCCCTGCCGTCTGCCTTGTCCAGCCTCCTGGCTCAGGATCTCCCTGAACCCCCTCAACCGCCTCCATCCGCTGTACGCAGCCGAGCCGCAGAAATGCCGAGCTTTGGCCGCAAAGAAATCTTCAAACTGGCTGGGGGTCACTGCAGCGGCCAGAGGGAGGGAGGCACCACACAGACAGGCTGTAGAGGCTGGGCGGCCCCATCCCCACCCCCTGGATTGATTTCCCGCGCCCTGCCTCCGCCGTTCGCACTGAAGCGGCTGGGGGAGGGGGGGGGCTGGCCGAGCGGGCAATTCGCAAATGGCAAGGGGAAAAATGCGGCCAGGGGTGGCTGGGGATTCTGCATTGCAGCGGCAGCAAGGGGCTGCACCGTAACAGACACAGAACTGAACTGAACGCCGCTTGCCAAATGGCAGAGTGGAGGGTGGGGCGCAGACACAAAAGCCGCAGTTCGAGGCTCCGAAGGCTGCAAGCAAAAGTGCAGCGGCCGCATCCGGCATCCGCTCCCTGGATTGATTGCCGCCGGCGCAAAGGTGCAACAGGCGGAGGCTTGGAAGATGTCAGCAGGCGGGAGTCGGGGGGGGGGGCGCAGGCTGGCCGTCCTCAACCACAGGCGTGTGCCGTTCCCAGCCTGTTAAAACTCGAATACAGAAATCCTGCAGCTTGCTAAGCTAAACAAGCAATCCAATTATCCGGTTTGTGAAAATTCGCATTACATGACTCATAGGAGCTCGCATGAATCACTTCTGCTTCCGTAATGTCGTGACTTGCATGACCCATTAAATATGCATGACCCAATCTTTTTCGAATAGCATGACCCTTTGATCCTGAATGACCCAACTAGCATGACCCATTGATCCTGTATGACCCAACCTAGCATGACCCATTGATCCTGCATGACCCAACCCAGCATGACCCATTGATCCTGCATGACCCATTGATCCTGCATGACCCAACCTAGCATGACCCATTGATCCTGCATGACCCAACCCAGCATGACCCACCCGGCCCCGCGGCTCACCCTGGCAGTCAGTCCGGTGTACGGGTTGATCAGCGCGTCGCCGGAAAGGCCGTGGGCGGCGGCCAGCTCGCGCACCTCGGCGTCGATATGGGCGATGGCGCGGTGCTCGGCCTCGGCAGCCGGCAGGCTGGCCCGGAACTCCGAGTGGGCGGCCTGCAGCGAGTCCACCTCCTGCACCGAGTACACGATGAAGAAGTCCATCAGGTCCTCGTTCGCTCCGTCCAGCCAGTTGTTGAACGGGGCCGCCCGCTTGGCGAACTGCAGGTGCAGCTGGTCCAGCGACTCCAGCACCTGCTCCGCCTCGCGCAGGGCCCGCGACCTGCGACAGCGGACCGGGCTCGACTTCAGGTCCTCCGCTGCCCTCCTGACCTCCGCTACCCTCCTGACCTCCGCTACCCTCCTGACCTCCGCTACCCTCCTGAACTCCGCTGCCCTCTTGACCTCCGCTGCCCTCCTGACCTCCGCTACCCTCCTGACCTCCGCTACCCTCCTGACCTCCGCTGCCCTCCTGACCTCCGCTGCCCCCCTGACCTCCGCTGCCCTCCTGACCTCCGCTGCCCCCCTGACCTCCGCTGCCCCCCTGACCTCCGCTGCCCTCCTGACCTCCGTTGCCCTCCTGACCTCCGTTGCCCTCCTGAATGAATCCAGCTGGCCTCACCTGGTGGTGCTGAGGACTCCCAGGCGGTCCCAGGCTCCGCAGATGGCCTGGCAGCGAGAGTTCACGGAGTCCAGGTCATGGTAGCCCAGGCTGTTCAGGTCCTCGGCAATCTTGCAGATCTGCTCCACCCGCTCCTGGTGAGCGCCGAGGTCGGCCTCGAAAGCCACCTGCTTGTTCATCATGGCTTTGAGGTCGTTCAGCTTGCACGATTTAAAGTCCTGCGACTGCTGCTGCGCCTCCTTGCCCTCCATCCAGGCCTCGTGGTTGCCGCACTTCAGCACGAACTTCTTGTACAGATTCTCCAGCCTGCGAACGGGTGAGTCAGGAGCTATGCTTACTGCATTGAGGATATTCTCAACTGTGCAACAGCCACCGCCCCAATCTCACCTGTGCAACACCCGCCACCCCATTCTCACCTGTGCAACACCCACCATCCCATTCTCACCTGTGCAACACCCACCACCCCAATATCACCTGTGCAACACCCACCACCCCAATATCACCTGTGCAACACCCACCACCCCAATATCACCTGTGCAACACCCACCACCCCAATCTCACCTGTGCAACACCCGCCACCCCATTCTCACCTGTGCAACACCCACCACCCCAATCTCACCTGTGCAACACCCGCCACCCCATTCTCACCTGTGCAACAACCACCACCCCAATATCACCTGTGCAACACCCACCACCTCAATCTCACCTGTGCAACACCCACCACCTCAATCTCACCTGTGCAACACCCACCACCTCAATCTCACCTGTGCAACACCCACCACCTCAATCTCACCTGTGCAACACCCACCACCTCAATCTCACCTGTGCAACACCCGCCACCCCATTCTCACCTGTGCAACACCCGCCACCCCAATCTCACCTGTGCAACACCCGCCACCCCAATCTCACCTGTGCAACAACCACCACCCCAATATCACCTGTGCAACACCCGCCACCCCAATCTCACCTGTGCAACACCCGCCACCCCAATCTCACCTGTGCAACACCCACCACCTCAATCTCACCTGTGCAACACCCACCACCTCAATCTCACCTGTGCAACACCCGCCACCTCAATCTCACCTGTGCAACACCCACCACCTCAATCTCACCTGTGCAACACCCACCACCTCAATCTCACCTGTGCAACACCCGCCACCTCAATCTCACCTGTGCAACACCCACCACCTCAATCTCACCTGTGCAACACCCACCACCTCAATCTCACCTGTGCAACACCCGCCACCTCAATCTCACCTGTGCAACACCCACCACCCCAATCTCACCTGTGCAACACCCGCCACCCCAATCTCACCTGTGCAGCCGCTGCATCTCCGCCAGCATCCACTCCTCGAATCCTTTCTCGGCCTTCTCCAGCCCCTTCCAGGCGTTGGCGATGTCGGAGACCAGCTTGCCCTCGGTGGGCAGGTAGGCGGGCCGGTTGCTGAGGCGCAGTCGAGTCTGCAAGGTGTTGAAGGTGGTCTCCAGCAGGGCCTTCTCCTCCAGCTTGGGCGGCTTCTCAGCCCGGCGATAGTCTCGAAACTGGTTGAGGCGGTCGCGAACGCCGTCCAGGGTGTTGTCGGTGCTGCGGTCCTCCAGGATCGGGCGGGTCCGCTTGATCCAGGCTAGCAGGTCGCTGGCCAGGCGCTCGTAGAGGTCCATGAGCTTCTCGTTCTCCTGGTTGACGCGGAGCACCTTGCAGATCCGGTTGGCGGCGGTCTCCGCCTTCTGGGCGCCCGAGAAGGCGTGGTAGTAGGCGGACACGTAGGTCATCACGGACCGCTCGTCCGGCTTCACGTTGTTCACCATGTCTGCGGGGCGTGATGCCAGTGTACAGGTGTGATGCCAGTGTACAGGTGTGATGCCTGTGTACAGGTGTGATGCCAGTGTACAGGTGTGATGCCAGTGTACAGGTGTGATGCCAGTGTACAGGTGTGATGCCAGTGTACAGGTGTGATGCCAGTGTACAGGTGTGATGCCTGTGTACAGGTGTGATGCCAGTGTACAGGTGTGATGCCAGTGTACAGGTGTGATGCCAGTGTACAGGTGTGATGCCAGTGTACAGGTGTGATGCCACTGTACAGACAAGATTGGAAGCATAGAAATCCTATGTATAGATGAGAGGACATTATGGGCTGCACTCAGATCCCAGCGCTCACCTTCGGGATCTAACATCCTGGGAATGTCCAGGTGCTTCTCGGCCACATCGAAAGCGAGGTTCAGGTTTTCCAGCGGGTTGTCCTGCAGTTTTTACAGCGTCGGCGAGCATTTGAGGCTGGCTAATATAAAGCAATAAAACTGCTTTGCACTCATTCAAGGCAGCCCGCTTGAGAATTTTATGGCTGCTATAAAAGTGGTTAGTAGAAACACCAGACAGCAGGCATGAGTACAGGCAGGGAGGTGGCAGGCAGGCAACTCACTTTGCTCAGCTTGTCATAGTCGATGAGCTCCGGCCTGTGCCTGTGGATCAGCGCACAGAATGCCAGGCCGTCCTGAAAGCTGCAAGAGTAGAAAAGGGGGTCCCGGCAGCTGCAGGGGTTCGGAACGGCATGCGGTGCTGGGAGGCAAATGTGAGTAGCTGAACAACAGGAATGCCCGAAATCTGCTGCAATCCCTATCTACAGACACTGTAATCCCTGTCTACAGACACTGTAATCCTTATCTACAGACAGTGTAATCCATATCTACAGACAGTGCAATACCTATCTACAGGCACTTTAATTAATCCTTATCTACAGACACTGTAATCCCTATCTACACACACTGCAGTCTCTATCTACAGACACTGCAGTCTCTATCTACAGACACTGTAATCTCTATCTGCAGACACTGTAATCTCTATCTGCAGACACGGTAATCTCTATCTACAGACACTGTAATCTCTATCTACAGACACTGTAATCCCTATCTACAAACACTGCAGTCTCTATCTACACACACTGCAGTCTCTATCTACAGACACTGTAATCCCTATCTACACACACTGCAGTCTCTATCTACACACACTGCAGTCTCTATCTACAGACACTGTAATCCCTATCTACACACACTGCAGTCTCTATCTACACACACTGCAGTCTCTATCTACAGACACTGTAATCTCTATCTGCAGACACTGTAATCTCTATCTACAGACACTGTAATCTCTATCTACAGACACTGTAATCCCTATCTACAGACACTGTAATCCCTACCTACAGACACTGTAATCCCTACCTACAGACACTGTAATCCCTATCTACAGACACTGTAATCTTTATCTACAGACAGTGTAATCCATATCTACAGACAGTGCAATACCTATCTACAGGCACTTTAATTAATCCTTATCTACAGACACTGTAATCCCTATCTACACACACTGCAGTCTCTATCTACAGACACTGTAATCCCTATCTACAGACACTGTAATCTCTATCTACAGACACTGTAATCCCTATCTACAGACACTGTAATCCCTGTCTACAGACACTGTAATCCCTGTCTACAGACACTGTAACCCTTATCTACAGACAGTGTAATCCATATCTACAGACAGTGCAATACCTATCTACAGGCACTTTAATTAATCCTTATCTACAGACACTGTAATCCCTATCTACACACACTGCAGTCTCTATCTACAGACACTGTAATCCCAATCTACAGACACTGTAATCCCTGTCTAGACACTGCACCACCCCACCCAGCAGGATTGCAGCAGAATCAGGTGACAGAACAGCAACGTCAGCAAGCAGCTCATGCGGTGAGAAGGCAAGCGACAATGCATTGAACAGCAGAGGTCAGTCGGCATGCCCTGCAGGCGAGCGCACTGACTGACCCTTGAGAGCTTCGAATAGTCGAGCAGCTCCGGCCTGTGCCGGTGGATGAGCGCGCAGAAGGCCAGGCCGTCCTTCCAGCTGCGATCGAGTTGCGCAACAGGTGGACGGAGCGCGTTGGGATTCCGAAATTGATGCTGAGCTCTCCCAGATCCCCTAATCCCAATTTAGCACAGAGCGCCCCTTGCCCAGCCAGCTCACCTCATGTGAAAGTTCTGCACGTTCACGTTCTTGTAGGGAGCGGTCTTGCGCTGGCACCACAGCAGGAGGCCCTCCTTGGCGGTCATCTCTGCGTTTGGCGGCGTGGTTTAAAGTACAACTGCACTAATATTGACAACCAGTAAAATTCTGACTTACCTTCAACGGTGATGTCCTGGATGGCGAAGCGGAGGATGATCGTCCAGATCATGCCCAGCGTCATCTTCACGTTGCCGTCAACGATTTCTGAAATTCCAGTTTTAAGCCACGAGATAAATGACCGCGAGCCTTCTAGAGGGACCAGATTCTCCACGGCGCCAGACACTCGTATCTAGAGGCGCCAGACACTCGTATCTAGAGGCGCCAAATACTCGTATCCAGAGGCGCCAGACACTCGTATCTAGAGGCGCCAGGCACTCGTATCTAGAGGCGCCAGACACTCGTATCTAGAGGCACCAGAATCTCTTTTACAGAAGCGCCAGACACTCGTATCTAGAGGCGCCAAATACTCGTATCTAGAGGCACCAGACTCTCTTTTACAGAAGCGCCAGACACTCGTATCTAGAGGCGCCAAATACTCGTATCTAGAGGCACCAGACTCTCTTTTACAGAAGCGCCAGACACCCACCCAGAGGCGCCAGACACGTATCTAGAGGCGCCAGACACTTGTATCTAGAGGCGCCAAATACTCGTATCTAGAGGCACCAGACTCTCTTTTACAGAGGCGCCAGACACACTCACCCAGAGGCGCGAGATACTTTCATCAAGAGGCGCCAGACACTCACCCAGAGGCGCGAGATACTTTCATCAAGAGGCGCCAGACGCTCACCCAGAGGCACCCGACACTCGTATCTAGAGGCACCAAATACTCGTATCAAGAGGCACCAGACTCTCTTTTACAGAGGCGCCAGACACACTCACCCAGAGGCGCGAGATACTTTCATCAAGAGGCGCCAGACACTCACCCACAAGCGCCAGATACTCGTACCCAGGGGCGCCAGACACTCATTTAGAGGCGCCAGATACTCGTATGCAGAGACGACAGACACTCATCCAGAGGCGCCAGATACTCGTATCAAGAGACGCCAGGCACTCTCACCCAGAGGCGCCAGGCACTCTCATCCAGAGGCGCCAAAAACTCCAAACCTCCCCACCAAAGCGCCACTCACCCTCGGCGCCAATGGACACGAGCTGCACGCCCTTGCGCTCGATGAACTCCAGCGCCTTGTTAACATTGTTAATCTTGTGAAAGCGCATCCGGCCCCGCTCTGGCTTGGGCAAAGCCTCGCTCGAAATCACCTCCAGCAGCAGCATGAGCTTCAAGCCGGAGCACAGGTCCTGGGTGATGTCCTCGATGGATGTGTCAGCTTTGCGCAGGAAGGAATTGATCCAGGCTGTGAATGTCTGTGCATGTGCAAAACAGTTTGTTCAACATTAATGGAAGGTTTGTAATGGAAGACAAAATCTTTGATATTGAAATTACAAGCTATATTGGATGGTTAAATATATATAGATATTGAAGATTAAATATTGATACATTTTAAAATCAGATTATATACAAGACTATCATTAATCTTATACAAGAAGTAACTAAACAAAAGGAATATGAGCTATATGAAAAAATTCAAAAATATTTTTCAATCATAGATTAATTAAAGATTGAATAAGATACATAGCTTAGTATTAAATTTTTGAGAGCAAAATAAAATTATTTATTATTATAAAAAGGATCATCATCTTTAAAAATCTTTATTGCTATTTTATTTTTATAATAATTTCATCCTTGAGTTTAAAGCAAAGTTGTACATTCACTAGCATAATGGAATATTAAATGTTTAGTACATATGCATATCATTGTTACATTAAGATAGTGATAAAGAGCATACTTACTATATATAAATACATATATAACAATGAGAAAAGATGAAGATGGGATAGTGCAAATTACAAATCTAAATAAATAGAAAATATTTTAGCTTTAACTACTAAGTTAGTTTTCTACATATTAGAGTTTATTACCCTAAGCACAAAAAACTTAAATCATATGCCTAAGTTGGTCATTTCTGCAGTCAAAGGATAATATGCAACTAAAGCCAAAGGACAATAAACTACCAAGTCTAATTTGATAGTTGATTATAGACTAGTGATATCATTAGTCTTTTGATTATTTTTTATCACAAAAGAAACAACCGTCTTTCAAATTTAGTAGGAGAAATGTAGCACTGAAAGCTGCGCTGGCCTAGATTTTTAAGTCAGATTTTTATAGTAAGGCTTAAAATATTTTAATTGAATTTTTTTTAATTTAAAATTACAGCTTTTAGCAGCAATTAGACAATAAAACTATACACCTGCGATTAGTTCTAGAGCTCATGACCATGTTGCATTGAATAAACATTTAAAAGCGAAATGTACCTTTTTCTGCTGGATCTCCCACGCAGGGTCCAAAAAGTCTTCCCTGTTCCATTCTTCCTCTTCTTCTTCTTCGCCATCATAGTACCCAGGACCATTATTGTACGCTGAGCCATTGTTGCTGTTATAATACTGCCCTGAATTAGCCATACTTAAAGATGACAAACTAAGTATGCCGAACTGAACCAAATATCCGAGATGCAGTGGATGATGGATTCAGGAAGAAAAATTGACTGAACTTTTTCATTCAAATATAATTGTGGATGTTAATAAAAAGCAGTGAAACAAATGCACAACAACAGTTAGTTATTTGTCGTATGCAGCATTTTAAATTAAAAAAGAATACTAAAATTTTATTTTTTAAACCTTCTCAACTTGAAAGCTTTTATTTCTAAATTTCATTTTGTGCGTCTCTGGTAAATTCAGTTTGTGAAACTACCATCTATTTTTAGTGAATCACAATTTCATGAGGTCGTAAAGCGTGATTTAGACGATCCAAATGACGATATGAATGCCGATTTTGATGAAACAACGTTGTTTCTAACAAACAAAAACGGATTTCCAATTGACGATGGCACCTGGAGCAATATGTGGAAATTTGCTGAGTATCAGCAACCCAAAGCTAAAGAAAAGATTCGAAGTATAAGAGCGACTTCAGCAAACGATTTGGCTGAGGTATAGTAATAAATGTATTTGAAATGCATGCATATGCCATCCACTCTACGGTTCTTAAAATAAAAGACTCTTGAAAACTCTTGTTATCTCATTATCTGTTTTCCTCTGTAAATAGCCAAAGGCTATTCTCATCGCTTTCTGACAAATTTTGAGTTAAATCATATACACGAATCTTTTCCCTATTTTCAGCCAAAAATCCCAGTGCCTCCACTTACATTTCCGATTGGTTCGACGACATCGTCGAAAATACTGGCCGTTCAAAAATACTTTGCTGAGCTGCAGTAAGTGAATGGTATATTTGGCCTTTTGCTGCATACACTGGAACAAGATCTTTGCCTTAAACTATTTTGAGCAGAGTTTCAAACAAAAAGGTCCCTAAAGAGTCAATAATTTTTTATCCTCCCTATCTATCGTTCGCAATCATTTTAGATACAATCATACTGGCACGCAATTTTTTGAAATAAAAAAGTACCGCTCTTTTACTGGGTAAGATCAGAAAAACATGAAAGAATTGCTGTTACGAAAATCACCAAAAGCCGAGCCTTCATCTCATTGCAGTCTCATGGAAGATGCCAAACAGATGATAAAAGAATCTCTGCCAATAAAATGCCTGGAGGCCGTTGTCCTCGGAATGTAAGTGCTGATCCGGTTTACATCTAATTGCTTCAGTGTTATCGCAATAGCAATCTCTGAATTCTACGAGTATTGCGAGACCCTCGCGACAACCTGATTCCAACCCCCAGCTACCTGACCAACAAGATCGAGGACCTCACCCGCTTCGCAATCGGATTCAAGTCGGTCTTCAACGGTCACGTGCACCGGCACGTCGTGCTGGGCCTGTACAGCAAGGGGATGTTCGGAGCTCTTGGGATCAGCCGGCGAGACGATCTGATGTACAAACCGCTGACCTTTAAGGTAACTTTGGTTGGTGTACTCGGAAATTTCTAATGCAAGCGAATACTGCAGTAGTAATGCAGGCAACCCAGCATTCCCCTGTAAACCCCAGCAGACTCTAACGGAACTCATCATGGAGTACAAGGCGGCCTACCAGCGGCACTGGCACAAGCTGAAGCAGGTGAAGATCGGCATGGCCATCGGCAAGAATCCGCACAGCTTCGAGCCGCTGCCGTGGAAGGTGCCGTCTGAGCTTCAATTTGCAAGATTTCAAGTTCTGCTTGGCGCACGCACGCTCTGTCATGTCGCCCCCCTCCCCTCCTCCCGTACTCCAGGGCCTGACAGTCTTCCCCAGCAGCCAGCCGTTTGAGGAGATGCGCAGTGAGCTGGAGAAATTCTCTAAGCTGGTGAGCAAAGTTTCAGAATAGGGGGGGGGGCTTCAGCACGTTTTAGGACTAAAATTTTTCATAAAGAACCAGCCTGGCCAGTTTGAATGGGCTCACAGCTACCAGAATAAGAATCGTATTTTACGATCTGTGAATGAGCTTCACTGCTCATGATTGATAAGCTCAAAGCGGCTACACTGAGCTCTGCTCTGGTGGCCGGTCCTGGGGCTGATAGCAATGAGCAGGCGGCTTGACTGCACCAGACAGGGTGTCCTGGGGCTGATAGCAATGAGCAGGCGGCTTGACTGCACCAGACAGGGTGTCCTGGATCTGATAAAGTAATTTTAATGACATTGCATGTGTGAGGAGAAGAAACTGATGCAAATCAATTGAAACCGTAATTGGATAAAACAGAGCGAAACCCCCATGATATCAATGACATTCTGGGCCTATGAACAATTAGTAAGGGCACTGGAATCTGTACTAAGGGCACTGAATTCAGTACTAAGGGCACTGAAGTCAGTACTAAGGGCACTGAAGTCAGTACTAAGGGCACTGAAGTCAGTACTAAGGGCACTGAAATCAATACTAAGGGCACTGAGGTCAGTACTAATGGCACTGAAGTCAGTACTAAGGGCACTGAAGTCAGTACTAAGGGCACTGAAATCAGTACTAAGGGCACTGAAGTCAGTACTAAGGGCACTGAAGTCAGTACTAAGGCCACTGAAGTCAGTACTAAGGGCACTGAAGTCAGTACTAAGGCCACTGAAGTCAGTACTAAGGGCACTGAAATCAGTACTAAGGGCACTGAAGTCAGTACTAAGGGCACTGAAATCAGTACTAAGAACACTGAAGTCAGTACTAAGGGCACTGAAATCAGTACTAAGGGCACTGAAATCAGTACTAAGGGCACTGAAATCAGTACTAAGGGCACTGAAATCAGTACTAAGGGCACTGAAATCAGTACTAAGGGCACTGAAATCAGTACTAAGGGCACTGAAATCAGTACTAAGGGCACTGAAATCAGTACTAAGGGCACTGAAATCAGTACTAAGGGCACTGAAATCAGTACTAAGGGCACTGAAATCAGTACTAAGGGCACTGAAATCAGTACTAAGGGCACTGAAGTCAGGGCTTTCCGCCATGACATCCGCCATGCAGGTGAGGCACGGCGCCAGCTTCTCCCACCAGCAGCAGGCGGCGGCCCGCCGGGAGCGGCTGCCCCGCAGTGCCAGCCTGCCGGCCCTCAGCCAGCCGGCCTCCCCGCAGCGCTCCGCCCAAGAGCCCGCGCAGCACCGCGGCAGACAGCAGCAGCAGCAGCAGCAGCAGTCAGCAACTCCTCAGAAGTCGCTGCTGATGCGGTGAGTTGTTGACAGCCGCCCTCAACGCTTGCAGGCAGCGACAAAAACTCCTTCATCCTCATTTGCCCCCCGCATTTCAGAAAGAAGTCCGGCTACCTTCTTCGCATCTGATTTCGGCCGCCAACTTCGTGAAAGCTGCCAAAACTGACCTCAATACGAGCTAGTAGAATCTTGTGATATTTTGTGATTTTTGTGATTTTTTCTGCACAACTTGTTAGGCAGTGCGGCAGTGCACAGAGCATAGCGCTGCACATTGCGGAGAGCGAGAGCTACAAGAATCTCTCAGACCAGTTGGGTCCCCAGTGAGACCAAGAGGCGGGCCAGTCCAGAGCTCAAAGTGCCGCCCGCACTTCCTGCCGGCCTTAGAGGGAAGGAGTTGCTTGGCTGCTGCGAACTCAGAGCAGGCGCATTCTGAATACAAACCAGCTGTTCCTGTGCCTGCACGCGTTCACGCAGTACAGATTTTTTTAAATACATGAGCTATTTTACATTGCATTAGAAATCATGTGTAGGCATCTCTCACACTGACTTGCAACTTGCAGTTTTTCTAAACTCTTGGTACTTATTGGTGGAGCTCGTGTTGAGAGCAGGTGAGGAAGAAGGCGTTCGGTGCTGCTGTCACATCGACCTACTGGTGACTGGAACAGCGGCTTTTGAACATCGAAATTTAGAATTTTTCTGGCCAGATAAATGGCAAATTTTGCATTCTCCTCGTGTCTGACTACTCAGTAAAATAACTACTCAGTACACTGACTACTCAGTACACTGACTACTCAGTACACTGACTACTCAGTACACTGATTACTCAGTCCCAACTTTGGTGATACTCTGACTGTAACTCTTGCAGCCCTTCAAACACGGCCAATTCTCCCTGCCAGAATTCCAGTAACAACGTGAATTATTTGTTAAAATCTGTCAATATCTGCCAGATGTGCCTGAGAACTTTTCGCTTCAATGAACCCCTGTCAAATCCATCTCGTCATTCTCATGCTGCAGCTGCCCCGTGGGAAATAATCTCACAGGTTCCCATCACTCAGTTCTCTCTGCACCTTTGTCAACAGGCCTCAGAAATGACAAATATTGAAAACAGCTTCTGAATTGCTACAAGTTTGTTTAGAAACGGGGCATCACCAAAGGACAGTATGCTCTTTGAAAATTCCATACGGATCGCAGTTTTCCGAGGCAGGCAGTCGGTAGCGACTTGCTGAAGAGCTTGCAAAAGTGCATCAAAATTAAAGATATCGAGCGCTCAGGAGGAGCTGCTGCACGGCTGCTCAACGGATGAATTCCAGGGGCATCAGAAAATCTGCCTGCCGTACGCGACCACCTCGCACAGGGTCAGGCCTTCGATCGGCAGGTCCACCTGCACCGTCCGGCCCACCCGGCCGCAGCTGAACTTCTTCACAGAGAAGCTGCTCGGCTCGAAGTAGGACGCGAACTCGACGCCATTGAGGCTGATGATGAAGTTGTTAAGCCTCTGAGAGCAGCAGTCTACCCGGTTGTACAGGGCCACGCGGTCGATGTACGCCCGCTGCGGCAGACTGGCCCGCCACCAGGCGTTCCTGGCGGAGCTCGTGTGGGTGCAGGAGCCGGCAGAGAAGTGCTGGTTGGTGCTGCCGTCGATGGCCAGGCCGCACGGGCCGCCAAAGCCGGTGTCGACCTGCTGGCAGCTGGAGAACAGCAGCCGCTCCTCCACTGCATGAGTTGTTTGCGTGGGTCCAGTCAGAGCTTTGAGCTCGGCAATGAAAGGCGTGAGTCCAGTCAGAGCTTTGAGCTCGGCAATATAGGGCGTGAGTCCAGTCAGAGCTTTGAGCTCGGCAATGAAAGGCGTGAGTCCAGTCAGAGCTTTGAGCTCGGCAATATAGGGCGTGAGTCCAGTCAGAGCTTTGAGCTCGGCAATGAAAGGCGTGAGTCCAGTCAGAGCTTTGAGCTCGGCAATGAAAGCACAGGTGCGAGAGACTCACCCGACTCCTTTGCGAACAGGCTGCTGGGGCAGTCGGCGGTGGCTGCCGCTTCCACTGCCAGCATTTTTGGTGCAGAATACTTGGCACTGCTGTGCGCTGCTTAAATAACGCTGAGCCTCCACCTGGTAGCTGCGATCTTCCAATCAGAAAGGGACTCGTTCAAAATACTATCCCAAAAATGATTTGCGACTGTAGCTGACAATCCACTCCACGCGGCTTTTCTCATACTACTTGCGACGGACTTGAAAGTAGCTGAATTGATTGCGACAAGCTATTTTTGCTGCCGCTCACGCGGCTAAGCGGGCAACTGTAAACTGATTTAAGGAGTAGGCGATGGGGGAAGCAATTAAAAAGGGAACGCCAGAGGCTTAGATGAAATGAATGGAAGAAAGCGGGCCTCTCCGGTGGATCTTCTTCTGACGGCCGCTGCGGCTGCCTCTGTGGGACTGGGCGGCTGGCAGCCTCAGCTTCTTGCGACCCGCAACTTGCGCTCCGGGAGTGGACTTCCACAGCTGGTGCGGCAGGGCCATGGATGGCGTTACCAACCAGGACTTCTTCAGCGGCTACTGCACTCACACCAGCCCCAATATCAACAGCTGGTGGCGGGCCAGCCTGCCACAGCGGGCGTAAATCGACCGCGTGGCCCTGTACAACCGGGTAGACTGCTGCTCTCAGAGTTCGCGTCCCACTTCGAGCCGAGCAGCTTCTCTGCGAAGAAGTTCAGCTGCGGCCGGGTGGGCTGGACGGTGCAGGTGGACCTGCATGAAAGCCTGGAGGCTCTGACCCTGTGCGAGGTGGTCGTGTACGGCAGGTGGTTCTCTTGACTCCGCTGACTGCCTCGAGAAAAGCCAAACTATCAAATCTTGTCTGTCTTGAGTTTTGCTTCCTCAGCCTTCTCAATGCTCAATTCTCTCTACTTTGCTTGTTGTAGTTGCAAATTTGATTGGAAATTTCAGAGTTCCTCCGAAGTTTGCTAGAAATGCTTTTGCTGATCAAAACTGCTCCTTAATCACTGCACTGGATCACTGGATTCACTGGAATCACTGGAATCCTTGAAGGCACCAAATGCACTTGCTAATAAAGTTTTAGCACCATTTAGCGGTTAAGTTTATCTGATTAACCATCTCTGTGAGAAGTAGTCAGAGATTTTGCTAGGCGTCCGCATCTCACAGCATGGAATCCTCCGCTTGGAGTGCTGTAGGGGGCATTGCGAGGCCTTTGATGGCTTTGACAAGATAGCCTTGCCCTGAGCCCAATTCGAGTTCATTCCTACGAGCTACGTGGTTCCGCACGGCAGCGAGCGGCATTGGCTCAGGGACTCGTGCGGGACTCGTGCGGGACTCGTGCGGGACTCGTGCGGTATTGTGTAAAAACTTCAGATTTACTCCTAGTGAGCCATTCGTCTGCGGAAGCGAAGTTGCTGGTGCACCAATTCTGCAGCTGACCTGAATTATTAATTTTTGCCCACTGCCCTTCAAAAATTTTGCACTGCGTCTGGAAAAACTTCCTGACAACCCGCTGTTACGCTGCGGCTGCGGCTGTAGTTGCTAAAACAATTGCAATGCATCTTCTTCTGATTGTAGCAGCCAATTTGCAGTCGGCCCCTGTGTTCTCTTATTTGAGTGACGGCCTTCTTTGCTCAATCCTGACGCGTGATGAGATGCATGGAATCTCGGCTTAGCTCTGCTCGTGCAATTAACGGCCTTGAGAGCCAACCCCCCCCAAGGCGCAGTGAAGTGTACATGCCTAACGATAATGTTTCATTTATCGTGGATAAATTTTTTTAAATGTTTCTTTTAATGTGGATAAGTTTTTTTAATGTGGATAAAAGCAGGCAGTTTGCAATAGCCAAAACAAATTTTTACATGTCCCACCAACACGATGCCGGATGCAAACTCTCACAAGTAAGGCAGCTACATGCAGAATTCTTGGTTGAGTTTCACAACCGGATCTGAAGTTCGCTCAAACAATGAAGCCCAACCCAGGTTTAGATAGGGAAGAATGAATTTAACAGAAATTCGAACCAATTTCTCTACATACGAGCGTATCTGTATAAAGCTACGTGGGTGCCAACTGCGTTACGAGTATGCAGATTAGGTTCGTGCAAAGTTAATTTATTGTGTGAAAATTGACAAACGCCTGGCTAGTAGAGAATACAAAAATTAATATTGGATATACTTTTATTGGAGAAAGCTTTGCAATCGTGTGATTTTTTCTTTGCACAAATTTTCCAAATGTTTTCCAATGCAGAGAAGTCGAACTATTGTGTACCTTCTTGGTAGCAATCAAACAAGCTACGAAGCTGCTTTGAACTACCAAGAAGGTCATTTTACCTACAATATCTGACTTTATTTATCTTAAGGCATGTACACTTCACTGTGCCTTGGGGGTTGGCCCTCAAGGTTGTTAATTGCACGAGCAGAGCCAAGCCGAGATTCCAATTTAGCCCCAAATTAATGTGACTGCACTTGGAATCGAGCCTGGGCCGCTGACGCATCTTGAGCGCCGCACCAGACCACTGGGCTGCGGCACACGACAGCCACAACACATGTACCATCACCGGAATTTTTCTGATCGAACAGTGCAAGTTTCATGAAAATCGGTTGAGTTGTTTTTTTTCATAAATCAATCACACATGGAAGGATATACGAGTATAGACAACTCATTTTTAGTATATGGACTAGCCATCTAGTGCCCCCTTCGGGACGCCCAATAAGCAAGGAGCAAAAATGATTCATGCAAATCCATTGAAAAAGCACATTTTCTTAAGAACCAATTCCTTCTTCAGTTTTATAAATCACCTTATCCGAGTAAAATTGTTACGGACAAAGGTATTTGCTATGAATCGATTTTTTATAAAAGTAACAAGAGGACACAGCAAAAAAGCCTTCACAAAGATAGCGGGCATTCCCCCTAAATAGAAGGCATTCCCCAGATAGCAAGCATCCACCAGATTGCAAGCATCCCTAAATCGCAAACATCCCCAGATAACAAGCACATCCGCGATAGCAAGCACCCCCAGACAGCAAGTAGCTAGTGCAACAATTTCCGCAGCTAGGGCATCAAGTGAGCATCGAGTGCACTTTACTCTGAGCAGTTCTGAAATTCTAAGCCAAGTAGAAAACATTGACGGATCATCATCACAAGGGCACCGCAATATGCTGGTCACAATTTATTTGAAATTGCATTTCCTTACGAATAGAGGACAGTTCCGCCTAAAGCTGGGCCTTGATCGCAGAAGTTCAGGTAGAGAAAAGAGCTGAGTAGCGGTTCGAGACAAAATTTACGTCCGCTGCATCACCAGGACATCAAGCTGTTGGCGCTCTTCAGCGTGTGGGAGCAGGAGTAGCCAAATGAGTCCTGGTTGGTGTCGCCGTCCGTGGCCTGGCTGCACGAGGCTGAGAATTCGATGTTGATCTGCTGGCAGCTGAAGAAGCGCAGCCATTCGATCTCTGAAAATTTGTAGAATTCCACAGTTTTGGGCGAGAGTGAAAGGAAGCTTCCAAAGTCAGACGGTTTGGCTGCAGGAAATTTAAACCAACAGCTTGCCGCAGCCAACAGTAGCTAGCCAAGGACTACTTAAGTAGAAGGACGGGAAACTATGTTTCTTGAATTGACATGGAATTGTAGTTTTCTAAACAAAAAGCTCTATGAATATCAATTGAGCTATGAAAATGAAATGAATACTGGATCTGCTTCCTATGGAAAGCAATAACAACTTTCGTGATGAAAAATGAAAACTTCCTATCTCTGTACTGTTTTTCGAAAAAATCTGCTTTCTAAAACTTTCCAGAAAACGTATAGTTTCCTAGTCCTTGCAACTGGATAGCCCTGCCGGAATAGACTCACTCTGGCAGAGCAAGTCCTCAGACTTGAAGAATGAAGGCATAGCCCTGCTGATAATAATTAGTTTTTAAGCACCCTGGCTCACCGGTCTCCTTGACAAACAGGTTGCCGGGGCAGTCGGCGCCGTGCCCGAACCAGCTGCCGTAGTACAGCTCCCAGTCGATGAGTGAGCAGTCGCAGCAGCCGCTCCGCCCCATCAGCAACGCGGCGCACCAGCCAAGGAGGTTGCAACGCACGGCGCAATCGGCGAAGCTGCCAACCTCCGTGCTGGAGTTGACGGCGGCAGTTGAGGTGCCCGGAGCGCAGGTGGCGGATCGGCGCAGATGCAGTTGGGTGTCAGCGGCCAGCCCGCCTGCGGTGATGGCTGCCAGGGACATCCTTGCCAAATTAATAGTTAATCTGCACTACTTGTATTCAGTAGCAAAATGCGGTCATTGAATCTACCTGAGTGCCGCGCATTTGGGTGTGAAACGAACTTTAGGTACAGCCTATTTTTCTAATCAAGAGCCACCAGCCGTTAGCCATGACTCCTGAATTTTGAGTTAACTGGTCCTAACCACTGAGCTGGGGCCTTACCTGTGGCCTTGCACGTTCGAATTTCCGTCTTCTTGTTTCTTGTTGTGCCTTTTCCTCTTCTTTCATCTTGTGTCTTCTTGTGTCTTCTTGTGCCCTCTTGTGTCTATTTGTGTCTTTTCTGTCTTCTTGTGTCTTCTCGTGTCTTCTTGTACCTTCTTTTGTCTTCTTGTGTCTTCTTGTGTCTTCTTGTGCCCTCTTGTGTCTATTTGTGTCTTTTCTGTCTTCTTGTGTCTTCTCGTGTCTTCTTGTACCTTCTTTTGTCTTCTTGTGTCTTCTTGTGTCTTCTTGTGCCCTCTTGTGTCTATTTGTGTCTTTTCTGTCTTCTTGTGTCTTCTCGTGTCTTCTTGTACCTTCTTTTGTCTTCTTGTGTCTTCTCGTGTCTTCTTGTGCCCTCTTGTGT
Organism: Macrostomum lignano; assembly: GCA_002269645.1. Taxonomy (NCBI): domain Eukaryota; kingdom Metazoa; phylum Platyhelminthes; family Macrostomidae; genus Macrostomum; species Macrostomum lignano. Next base: position 19,398 of record NIVC01004679.1, read on the forward strand.
CTATTTGTGTCTTTTCTGTCTTCTTGTGTCTTCTCGTGTCTTCTTGTACCTTCTTTTGTCTTCTTGTGTCTTCTTGTGTCTTCTTGTGCCCTCTTGTGTCTATTTGTGTCTTTTCTGTCTTCTTGTGTCTTCTCGTGTCTTCTTGTACCTTATTTTGTCTTCTTGTTTCTTCGTATGTCTTATTGTGTCTTCTTTGTGCCTCTTTGTGCCTTCTTGTGTCTTCGTATGTCTTATTGTGTCTTCTTCTTTTATCTTGTGTCTTCTTGTGTCTTCTTGTGCCCTCCTGTGTCTAGTTGTGTCTTTTCTGTCTTCTTGTGTCTCTTTGTGCCTTCTTTTGTCTTCTTGTGTCTTCTTGTGTCTTCTTGTGCCCTCTTGTGTCTATTTGTGTCTTTTCTGTCTTCTTGTGTCTTCTCGTGTCTTCTTGTACCTTCTTTTGTCTTCTTGTGTCTTCTTGTGTCTTCTTGTGCCCTCTTGTGTCTATTTGTGTCTTTTCTGTCTTCTTGTGTCTTCTCGTGTCTTCTTGTACCTTCTTTTGTCTTCTTGTGTCTTCTTGTGTCTTCTTGTGCCCTCTTGTGTCTATTTGTGTCTTTTCTGTCTTCTTGTGTCTTCTCGTGTCTTCTTGTACCTTATTTTGTCTTCTTGTTTCTTCGTATGTCTTATTGTGTCTTCTTTGTGCCTCTTTGTGCCTTCTTGTGTCTTCGTATGTCTTATTGTGTCTTCTTCTTTTATCTTGTGTCTTCTTGTGTCTTCTTGTGCCCTCCTGTGTCTAGTTGTGTCTTTTCTGTCTTCTTGTGTCTCTTTGTGCCTTCTTTTGTCTTCTTGTGTCTTCTTGTGTCTTCTTGTGCCCTCTTGTGTCTATTTGTGTCTTTTCTGTCTTCTTGTGTCTTCTCGTGTCTTCTTGTACCTTCTTTTGTCTTCTTGTGTCTTCTTGTGTCTTCTTGTGCCCTCTTGTGTCTATTTGTGTCTTTTCTGTCTTCTTGTGTCTTCTCGTGTCTTCTTGTACCTTCTTTTGTCTTCTTGTGTCTTCTTGTGTCTTCTTGTGCCCTCTTGTGTCTATTTGTGTCTTTTCTGTCTTCTTGTGTCTTCTCGTGTCTTCTTGTACCTTATTTTGTCTTCTTGTTTCTTCGTATGTCTTATTGTGTCTTCTTTGTGCCTCTTTGTGCCTTCTTGTGTCTTCGTATGTCTTATTGTGTCTTCTTCTTTTATCTTGTGTCTTCTTGTGTCTTCTTGTGCCCTCCTGTGTCTAGTTGTGTCTTTTCTGTCTTCTTGTGTCTCTTTGTGCCTTCTTGTGTCTTCTTGTTTCTTCTTGTACCTTTTTGTGTCTTCTTGTGTCTCTTTGTACCTTCTGTGTCTTCTTGTGCCTCTTTGTGCTTTCTTGTGTCTTCTTGTGTGTCCTTGTGCCTTCTTGTTTCTTCTTGTGTCTTCTTGTTTCTTCTTGTGTCTTTTTGTTTCTTCTTGTGTCTTCGCTTATCTTTTTGTGTCTTCTTGTGTCTCTTTGTACCTACTTGTGTTTTTTATGTGGTCGAGCGTCTTCGTGTGTTTTCTTGTACCTTTTTGTGTCTTTGCGTTTTCTTGTCTACTTGTGGAACTGCATTTAGAAACCCAGCGATATTAATGTCTCATGTGCCTCAGTGCTTCCTCCCCTCACGCCCGCAGTACCAAACCTCACACAAAAGCACTCGAACCAGCCTCAGTCAGTATGAGACACTTGAGCTGAGTTTCAGCCCCCTCCAGCTATTGACTGTTTGGATAAATTTGCTCTGACAATGCAAAGCACAGAGCTGAGGATCCAAGCTCTCAAGGAACTGGTGGGACGAGAATAGGTGCGATGAGCAAAACATTCACATGGCAGGGAAGATGTCACTCCGGTGTAAACTGAACAGGTAATTGTCACAGAACACCAGTCAGTTCTGACGGAAGTGCATGAATTCAAATAGGATGCATCGACTCGCTGTGCAGCTGCTAACATTCATATGTTTCTTATCAACCTGTACTGCCTACGAACCAGGTTTGGAGCACTCTCTACTTGGTGTCTGTCAAGCTTTTTATTCGGTTTCGGTTTAGTTCATTTCAGTTTAGTTTAGTTAAGTTTAGTTTAGTTTATTTCAGTTCAGTTCAGTTTAGTTTAGCTTCTTGTGTCTTCCTGTGTCTTAAATTAATTTAGTTTAGTCTTGATCTAGTCTGGTTTAGTTCACTTTAGTTTAGTTTAGTTCAGTTCAATTTAGTTTAGTTTAGTTTGGTTTAGTTTGGTTTAGTTTAGTTTAGTTCAGTTCAGTTTAGTTTAGTTCAGTTCAGTTTAGTTCAGTTCAGTTTAGTTTAGTTCAGTTTAGTTTAGTTTAGTTCAGTTCAGTTTATTTTAGTTCAGTTTAGTTTAGTTTAGTTCAGTTCAGTTTAGTTCAGTTCAGTTCAGTTTAGTTCAGTTTAGCTCAGCCAGCTTCTGGCACAGCAAGCAATGAGCCAATCAAATTGCTGGTGATCACAGTCGCAGTTGGCATTGGGTGGAGTTAATTCAAGAATTCTATCCGTCCTTTGGGTAATAAACTACGCAATAAAACCCCAACAGAAGCCTTCTGTAAGGGTCAGAGTCCACTGAATGATATACCAGCTATTAAGCAGAAGCCATGCCAGCTAAGAAACATCTGAGCACTGAAGTGGCAGCAGCCATACTGTTCTTCGCCAGTTTCTTCGGAGGACAGACTGAAGGTGAGCTCATGCGAAGGGCTGGAGCAGCGGTAGGGAACAGCGGGAGGGAACAGCGGTAAGGAACAGCGGGAGGGAACAGCGGGAGGGAACAGCGGGAGGGAACAGCGGGTGGGAACAGCGGGAGGGAACAGCGGGAGGGAACAGCGGGAGGGAACAGCGGGAGGGAACAGCGGGAGGGAACAGCGGGAGGGAACAGCGGGAGGGAACAGCGGGAGGAAACAGCGGGAGGGAACAGCGGGAGGGAACAGCGGGAGGGAACAGCGGGAGGGAACAGCGGGAGGGAACAGCGGGAGGGAACAGCGGGAGGGAACAGCCGGAGGGAACAGCGCGAGGGAACAGCGCGAGGGAACAGCGGGAGGGAACAGCGGGAGGGAACAGCGGGAGGGAACAGCGGGAGGGAACAGTGGGAGGGAACAGTGGGAGGGAACAGCGGGAGGGAACAGCGGGAGGGAACAGCGGGAGGGAACAGCGGGAGGGAACAGCCGGAGGGAACAGCGGGAGGGAACAGCGGGAGGGAACAGCGGGAGGGAACAGCGGGAGGGAACAGCCGGAGGGAACAGCGGGAGGGAACAGCGGGAGGGAACAGCAGGAGGGAACAGCGGGAGGGAACAGCGGGAGGGAACAGCGGGAGGGAACAGCGGGAGGGAACAGCAGGAGGGAACAGCGGGAGGGAACAGCGGGAGGGAACAGTGGGAGGGAACAGTGGGAGGGAACAGCGGGAGGGAACAGCGGGAGGGAACAGCGGGAAAGCAGATGCAACAGCAAAAAGCATATGGAAACAGCCATGCATGAAAAACCGAAAGCAATTTCAGCACCGAGAAGCTGCCTCAACTTGTAGCAGAAAATTTTCTAATTACTGAACTTTCATCTGTTTTAATGCATTTATTTGGTCTGAGCCGTGTCCAGAAATGATGGCATGCAAATTTCGCGATCGACCCTCGTCTCGGGCCAAATAGTTTTGGAGTGGCCATCAAGTTCACTGTGTCCTTGTCACTGGGCAGGCAGGAATTTCAGCCTCTGTAATTAAACCAAACACACTCGCCTCTTCATCTGTCGCAAGAGGTGTTTTGATGGCAGCATCCCGCAGATCGTTCAGGTTTTCTGTCCAGGCTCTGTTTCTAGGGCTCCTTGGATTAGCTGAGCCAAAATGCAGCCATAGAACCGCGTCCGCGCATATCCCTACCGCACTACTAGTTTGTCAGTAGAAATATCAGTAGACATGTCAGTAGAAATATCAGTAGACATGTCAGTAGAAATATCAGTAGACATGTCAGTAGAAATATCAGGAGAAGTGTGAGTAAAAATGTCAGTAGAAGTGTCAGTAGACATTTTAGCAGAAATGTCAGTACAAATGTCAGCAGAGATGCCGGAACTCGCCCCGCAGAGGCCGCTGTGCAGTCACTGGTGGTGTGCGAGAAGTCAGCGGCTGAGCTGAGCTGCCTGGCGGGCGCCATCCAGACGGAGTTCGCCATGTTCGGCAAGTCGGACGAGTTCAGCACGGCCTGCACCAGGACAACCAGCAGCCTGAACAACTGCTGGAGCCCGAACTCCCTGAGCTTCGTGCGGGCGCAGTGCGACGCTCGGCAGAGCTGCAGCTTCGTGGCCAGCAACGACAACTTCGGCGGCGACCCGTGCCCTGGCAACTACAAGTACCTGTTCGCCAACTACACCTGCCAAGGTGAGGCAGCAGCTTGATTGATTGACAGGAGGTGAATCACTCGGACAGGTTTGTCATCCGGTAAGTTCCGCTTCACTGCCAGCTTCTGCCCGGTGCCTTTTGAGCAGAAATGAAAATACATGAGCAGATTTAGTTGGAACTTTTACTTCGAAACTGAATGCTCTTTGAATTCCTCATTTCCTCATTCGAATATTAAATACCTCATTTTTAATACGAGCGTGTTTGAGAAAGCCATAGCGCTAATTGTCATTCCATAGCTTCACAATGACTGTCACCCATCACCTCAGCTTCACAATGACTGTCACCCATCACCTCAGCTTGACAATGACTGTCACTCATCACCTCAGCTTGACAATGACTGTCACTCATCACCTCAGCTTGACAATGACTCTCACTCATCACCTCAGCTTGACAATGACTGTCACTCATCACCTCAGACTGACAATGACTGTCACTCATCACCTCAGACTGACAATGACTGTCACTCATCACCTCAGCTTGACAATGACTGTCACTCATCACCTCAGCTTGACAATGACTGTCACTCATCATATCAACATGAGAAGGGGCTCATCTATATTAGTGGATAATTATCATTCTCATGATAATTCTCAGTACAGAAATCGACCTGCCCAGCTCAGGTAACAAAAAGATCCCTAACGACTTTCTCGATCAGGTCTGAGTTCGGCAGAGAGGCGGGGCTGAAATGCATCCCCTAAAGAAAGGGTAAAATATCCCCAAGCCGCTGAATTTTGAATGACAGCTCAGGATCGAAAACAGCAGGCTCAGCCTTATGCTTCCCGCGGCAGCGCCGGAGGGCGGGAGAGACAAACAAGACAGCCGCGTCTGCGGGAAGACAGCACGGGAAGACTCGAGAGTACGGGAAAAGCGCGCTAAAACTCCAGGCAAAGAAGAGGGTGGGACAACTTCCCTCAGCCGATATCTTGCTGCTTCTTCTCCCCCCCGTCTCTACTGTGGCTCTCGTCTCCGGCGCGCCTCCCCGCTGGCAGCCAATGAGGGGCTGAGCAGGGAGGCTCAAAAACACAGCCAGCAACTGGCCGGGCCGGCCACTGCCTGCCTCCGGCTCGCTAATTGCGGCGGCGGATGAAGATAAGCAAGAATTGATTGAGGCCGCGCCAACTGCTAATTTGGACCGGCGCCATGCACCAACTGACCAGCGGCGTCGGCGCCCGGCGCTGCTCCAGCTTCCGCGGCGTCGGCACGCACAGCGCCGCGGATTCCGGCCTCGGCGGAGACAACGGCACCGGTGTCGGCGGCGGTGGCGCTGGCGGCGGCTCGGCAGTTGACGGCTGCGACCCGACCCGATTGGCGCCGAAGCGGTCGAGCTTCTCCGACGCCGCCTCGCTGTCGCCGTCGCGAAGGCGCCGATTCGCCACCCCGGCGCCGGGCGAGTCGGAGGTGTTCGACAAGCGCCTGGAGGACTCGCTGCGGGACCTCCGCGTCATGCAGGCCCGCCTGGCCCGGCAGCCGCCGCCCGGTGAGTCGGGGCACCTGCCTGCCAGCTTGTACTTTTAATTGCTGAGTAGCAGGGATGAGGAGGAGGAGTGGCAAACTAGAGGCCCGTGCTGTGCTGGAGATTCGCCCGCCACAGAGGGAAATAATGAGGGGCAGCATCCATCGCCAGGGCCTACTCAGGGCGAGCAGTAATCTGCGCCCCGCATCAACAGTTGAGGCATCTGACAATGAGGAGCCGCAGTCTCCTTGCCAACAGCCTGGCAAACTAGCTAAGCTAATTGAGCCGGGCACCGCAAGCGGCCCCTGAGCAACACTCAAGAGAAGAAATTCCCACTAAAAATATGAAAGTTCGCTTTTTTTCAGTGGGTCTCGGCTGGATAAGCTGAGCTGCTTGAAACTGCCGCGGGGGGCACCGAGAAGCCCGGGGGACACGCCTGGCCGCTCCCCTTCAATTCCCTGCGCCGGAGGCCCCTCAGGGAGGAGGGCGGCTCACAAAGGCCGAAAATTGCTTGGGAGGAGGGCCGCCTGTTTACAGCTGGAATTCAGCCGGCTACCCGTGCTCTCCGGCACAGGCCGCCTGTTTACAGCTGGAATTCAGCCGGCTACCCGTGCTCTCCGGCACAGGCCGCCTGTTTACAGCAGGAATTCAGCCGGCTACCCGTGCTCTCCGGCACAGGCCGCCTGTTTACAGCTGGAATTCAGCCGGCTACCCGTGCTCTCCGGCACAGGCCGCCTGTTTACAGCAGGAATTCAGCCGGCTACCCGTGCTCTCTGGCACAGGCCGCCTGTTTACAGCAGGAATTCAGCCGGCTACCCGTGCTCTCTGGCACAGGCCGCCTGTTTTACAGTTTAGGTTGGCCTGACCTGCCCTGTTCCGTCCTGTCCACCATATGCTGATCTGTCCTGTTCTGTCCTGTCCACCGTGTGCTAATCTGCCCTGTTCCGTCCTGTCCACCGTGTGCTGACCTGCCCTGTTCTGTCCTGTCCACCATGTGCTGATCTGTCCTGTTTTGTCCTGTCCACCGTGCACTGATCTGTCCTGTCCACCGTGTGCTGATCTTTCCTGTCCTGTCCTGTCCTGTCCACCGTGCACTGATCTGTCCTGTCCACCGTGTGCTGATCTGTCCTGTCCTTCCTGTCCTGTCTACTGCGCACTGATCTGTCCTGTCCACCGTGTTACTGATCTGTCCTCTTCTGTCGCGTCTCTGTGTTGTCTTTCTCTTTCTGGGCATCAGCTCTGTCACGCCCCTGTCTCTGTGTATCTCCGTCCGGTCCTGCATTGATGAAGACGCAAAAGCCAGCAGTCCCCCCGACATCCTGCTGTTGTCCTGCTTGTCCTGCACATTTCCTACAGGGCGCAGGGTCCCAAAGGCCAGAGCTTGACAACTTCGACAGCGCAGTTAAAAGCGAGATTTGATGTCGCGAAGTTGGCGAGTTTCGCCTTTCCGGGTAGCAACTCCCTCGCCGCCTAATTAGAGGTCGAAATCGGCTGTTGAACCGGGCAGCCCCGGCCGGTCCTCTCAGCAGCGAGCGACGCAGAAATGATGAAGGATTCTTGAGAGCGGCCGGGCCCAGGAGAACTTCCCAAATTAGCAACCCGAAGACCCCCAGCTCTCATAAGAGTTGATGAACTCGGCCGGGGGCCGGGGGGGGGGGGTCAAGCCGGCGCCGACAGCCCGCCGAGCCTAAAGGAAATGTCAAAAACGCAAAGGGAATTTTTTAATTTGTTGCTTCGGCTGCGGTGAGTCCAAGAGAAAGTCCAGCTGCCCGGGCCTTCCCTGCGCCTCTGCTGCCGAGGGTCTCCACCTGCCCAGCATTGTTTTACAACAGTTCTAATATTTTATGAGATGCTTTTTAAGAAGGCAAATTGGTGAATAAACAGCGCGTGTAATTTTATAATAGAGTGCGCTCTTGAGCACGCTTAAGTAGCATTTCGAATTCACACCTCAAGTGTTCAACCCTGCAGTGCCCCCCAGCTGACACCCTGAAGTGACCCAGCTGACATCCTGCAGTGCCCCATAGCTGACACCCTGCAGTGCCCCCAGCTGACACCCTGAAGTGACCCTATCTGACACTCTGAGTGATTCACCTCCTGTCAATCAATCAAGCTGCTGCCTCACCTTGGCAGGTGTAGTTGGCGAACAGGTACTTGTAGTTGCCAGGGCACGGGTCGCCGCCGAAGTTGTCGTTGCTGGCCACGAAGCTGCAGCTCTGCCGAGCGTCGCACTGCGCCCGCACGAAGCTCAGGGAGTTCGGGCTCCAGCAGTTGTTCAGGCTGCTGGTTGTCCTGGTGCAGGCCGTGCTGAACTCGTCCGACTTGCCGAACATGGCGAACTCCGTCTGGATGGCGCCCGCCGGGCAGCTCAGCTCAGCCGCTGACTTCTCGCACACCAGCAGTGACTGCACAGCGGCCTCTGCGGGGCGAGTTCCGGCATCTCTGCTGACATTTCTACTGACATGTCTACTGACATTTCTTCTGACATGTCTACTGACACTTCTACTGACATTTCTTCTGACATGTCTACTGAAATTTCTACCGGCATTTCTACTGATATTTCTACTGACATTTCTACTGACATCTCTATCTGATACTCTGAAGTGACCCCAGCTGACACCCTAAAGTGACTCCAGCTGACACCCAAAGTGACCCCAATGACACCGTGAAGTGCCCCCCAGCTGGCACTCTGAAGTGCCCTCAGCTGACACCCTGAAGTGACCCCAGCTGACACTCTGAAGTGACCCCAGATGACATCCTGAAGTGACCCCAGCTGACACCCTAAAGTGACCCCAGCTGATATCCGGCAGGCACCCGCTCTGACCCAGCTGACAGACCAGCCGTGTCTGGCTCACCCTGATGCACTGGGCGGCGGCAAGCAGCCCTCAGCCTGAGTCCTGGAAACTCCGCCACCCCAGCGGCACCGTAGGGACCCCCGCTGCGAGCAGCCGCTCTCAAGTTTCAAAAACTTTTTGCTGAAAATTTCTACATCAATTTGAGCAACCAGCCTAGCTTGATCCTCTCAAACTAGAAAACTAAAATTATCGTCTACTCATTCTGGTGGCTCTCGTGCTCCCAAATTTTCACTTCGTCTGCTTGAAGATAAGTGACGCACTTTATCATTTCCCAAAGCGCTGAGCACTTGCAGAACTGCTCACTTCTGCTGTCATGACGGGCTGCTGCTCCAGGGGAGTGAAATTCGGGGAATGTGAAGATTCGGGAATGTGAAGATTGGAGAATGTGAAGATTGGGGAATGTGAGGATTTGGGAATGTAAAGATTGGGGAATGTGAAGATTCGGGAATGTGAAGATTGGAGAATGTGAAGATTGGGGAATGTGAGGATTTGGGAATGTAAAGATTGGGGAATGTGAAGATTCGGGAATGTGAAGATTCGGGAATGTGAAGATTCAGGAATGTGAAGATTCGGGAATGTGAGGATCTCGAATCATTGGCAATGTGAATTCCCATAGAATACGAAGAAAGCTCCATGTTCTGCCTGCCTGCCTGCCTGCCTGCCTGCCTGCCTGCCTGCCTGCCTGCCTGCCTGCCTGCCTGCCTGCCTGCCTGCCTGCCTGCCTGCCTGCCTGCCTGCCTGCCTGCCTGCCTGCCTGCCTGCCTGCCTGCCTGCCTGCCTGCCTGCCTGCCTGCCTGCCTGCCTGCCTGCCTGCCTGCCTGCCTGCCTGCCTGCCTGCCTGCCTGCCTGCCTGCCTGCCTGCCTGCCTGCCTGCCTGCCTGCCTGCCTGCCTGCCTGCCTGCCTGCCTACCTGCCTGCCTGCCTGCCTGCCTGCCTGCCCCTGTAGCAGTTTACCGCCCGACTTCAAGTCCGATAAAAGACACTTGAAAGCGCATCGGCAAGTGGAATTCAAGCTGCTACTTTGAGAGAGGCGTCCCGTTTGTGGATTTGCTTCTTCTTTTTGCTCCGGCTTTTTATCAGCTACTCTTTATCTGCCTCGGGCTGGATGAGGAGCAGAGGCTGGCCGGGCGGGCAACAGCAGGTGCAGGCCTCACCCGATCTGTAGTTATCAAGACAATCGACCATTTTTTTGCGGTGCAGTGGCTGAGGGTCCCGGGTTCGATTCCGCGGTGCAGTATTGAGGCTCACAAGAGCTACGAGCGCTGAAGTTCCCTATCTGCTTATTTTCAGGTCGGATGCTTTGCATTTTTGCTTTGAAGAAATGCGAGGGAAAGCCAGCGCCCTAAGCCTCTCCTCTCGGCGATCCCGGCCGAACGAGCAACCGGAAGTTTAAGAAGAATTGAATATCAAAAAGACAAATAATTAATCAGATAAAGTGGCCCTGACTGAACCGGGCACTAAGCTCTGCTAGCCATGGCTGGCGTCAGTCAGGGGCGGAGCGGCAGAGCAGCAGGTAGGAGAGCACTGCAAGAGCAAGTTTGGATCGACATTTCGCCCACAAAGCAGAGAATTGCAACAACTTGCAAAAGATGGGAAAGCAGAGAGCAGTTTTCCTGTCCATGTGCATCAATTTCTGGGATTCAGCAAAATAGACACACAGCAGCTGCTGGTGCTGAAGTGCATCCAGGTGCGCTGAGGAGAAACAAGCAACTGACAATGGGAGTCGTGAGAGAGGATGTTGACAATGAGGAGGCTGGCGGCAAGGCCAACTGTTGCCAGCAGGCGGCAAACTTGCAAAGCGGCTTTTGATTAATTTCTGCGCTGGAAGGCTGCAGAGACGCACGCGAGCCGGGGGGACTCGGCAAGGAGGGAGAGGAGGCCGAGAAGCTGCAAGCCCCGATGCCCCGTTGGGACTTGAGTCCGTGGGAAAAGGGAAACGTAAGGCGGAGCAGGGAGGCTGGTAATTACCGCATCCTGCTGGTTGATTGGCAATATCAATGGGGCTCTGTTTTGTCTGCGTGTTGCAGCAGGCTGGCGGCCGTCCGGCCCTCTTATATAGAAGCAGCTCGGAGCCGAGGCGGTGCTCCGGGCCGTCAGGATGTCACGTAGAGTGAGCCGGCCGGCTGCCCAGCTCACTGTAAGCGGGGATAGCAGAGCTGAGTGCGGATAATGGGATTCATAGCCGAGCAGTTCTGCCCGGGATTAATCACCTGCCCAACAGCTCCTGCCGCGCTGCTTAAAAGTGCAGCAGGAACTCAGATGGCTCTCAAGACTCTCGTGCAGAAGTCGCACACCTGATTGATTCGCTGATGCCTGCTCGACTCGCTCATCCCAGCCTCCACAGATATCGATCCGCCTTCATCTGGGTCGGGTTTCACCGAGGCTAACAGCTGAGACTTTGAGTCGCTCGCATTTGGCATTCAAACTGTTACAAAACTGACTCATTAGCGAGAATTCTGTCAGTACTGCAACTACTATGAGTAGGTGAAAAGCATTCGTGCATCTGTTTAGACTCTGCGGGATGAAAATTAGAGATTGGCTTGCTTATTGCTGGTATTTGACCCCGAATGCTTTTGTGCTCCCGGCCGGAAATTTTCTATGCATAAACCCAGTTCTTAGTAATAAACACCCACTGCAACCCAGGCCTCAGTAATAAACACCCACTGCAACCCAGTCCTCAGTAATAAACACCCACTGCAACCCAGTCCTCAGTAATAAACACCCACTGCAACCCAGGCCTCAGCAACAGCTCGCCGAGCCCGCGCAATGCCTCTTCGCCGGTGCCGGAGTCGCAGAGCCCTCGCGGCAGCAGCCCGGTGCCGCTGGGCCTCAGAAAGCGGGCCCTCAGCCTTGCCAACGCTGTCCTGGGCATGCCGGAGATTCTAGGTGAGCTTCACAGGAGAAATTGCAGCTGCCGTGGGTTATGAAACGCCGGACAGGGTGAGAAAAATGCTTTTCAACTCCTCACCACTTGTGGAGGCCTTGGCGGTGGAAACCCCAGCACTGGCAATGCAGGTCAAACAGGGATAGAGAAGTGCCGGGCGCGGTGCAGTCGCCAGGGGACTGCAACTGAGAACTGCAAATGGAGAGCTTGGCCAGGTCCGCCCAAGCTCGAGTTTCTCCGCGGGCGGATTACTGATAATCTTCTCTCGGGCCAACCGGCGCCGTGGGGGAAGCCGGAGTAGGCGGCAGGCGCCTCACCTTCCCGGGGAAGCAACTCAAGAAGCGAGCCGACCCAACGTCCGCCTTTGTGGCGACAGGAGCGGCACGGGAGAAGCTTGGAGGCGGCTAGAGGGGGGGGGAAGGCGCCTCATCAGTAGGAGACGGGCGGGAGTGAAGTTTAGAGCTTGGGGGCTTGAGCCGGCCCGCTGCCCCATGCATGATTGATGCCAACGGGAAGTCACTTGTCGCCCTGCCCCCGCCGCCCCAGATCGAATTGGCGCGGGCCGACCCGCCGCCTGTCTTTGATCTGGCAAATCTCTGGCCGTAGAGCATCGCGCCTCCTAATCCCTGCCTTCAAAACCTCTTTCACCGAGCGGGCGCGGCAGCAGCAAAGGACTTTCGGCCCGCCGCGGGTAGTTTGGAGGGACAGACGGAGCAGAGGAGGGACGGAGAGGAGGAAAATGCTGCTCGCCTTCTCATTGGCTGCATCAAAATGCCCAGTCTCCTCTAAAAGCTGTTAGCAGTTCCGGCTGCTCAGTCCAGCTTCCCAAGCCTCATCACTTTGCTCTGCCCGCTGTCTTCCAGGCTCCGGCCAGAGTTCAGTGTCCTCGCTGCACGAAGCTGAGAAATCTCCGGCCACCGGCATGTCAGCGGCCGACGGCGGCGGCGGTGGCGGCGGCGGCAGCGGTCGGGCGAAGGTCGCCAGTCCGGCGGCGAGTTTCGACGCGAGCGCCGGCGGGCCAGCATGCAGGACGCCATCGACGCTTCCAAGATCAACGCCGACCTTTACAGCAAACTGGTGAGTTGCTGAGCTGGTAACTCAGCTGGTACCCCCAGCAGACTGGAACTGCTGAGCTGGTACCTCAGCTGGTACCCCAGCAGACTGGAACTGCTGAGCTGGTACCTCAGCTGGTACCCCCAGCAAACTGGAACTGCTGATCTGGTACCCCAGCTGGTACCCCCAGCAGACAGGAACTGCTGAGCTGGGAGACAGGAACTGCTGGCTGGGAGACAGGAACTGCTGGCTGGAAGACAGGAACTGCTGGCTGGGAGACAGGAACTGCTGAGCTGGGAGACAGGAACTGCTGGCTGGGAGACAGGAACTGCTGGCTGGGAGACAGGAACTGCTGGCTGGGAGACAGGAACTGCTGGCTGGAAGACAGGAACTGCTGGCTGGGAGACAGGAACTGCTGAGCTGGGAGACAGGAACTGCTGGCTGGGAGACAGGATGTCCCTCATATGCTAGGGCTGCGATGAAAGCCAATGAAAAGTAAGCCTTGGGAAAGCTTAAATAACGAGAGGCAGCCGGAGACAGATGGCGGGGAGGGGAGAGCTGCAAAAAAGGTTAGGATTAGGGCGGAAGAAGCGCAGACAGGGGCAGCATAGGGAGCGAGTGGGAGATGGGAGGGATTACTCGCTGAAAGGGATGCTAGGTGCGTCAAAGGTGAGTAGAGGAAGGGTGAAAGTGAGGCAAAAGAAGGGTTGCGAAGGCGTAGGGGAGCGCGGCGGGCACAATTAGTATAATTAGATCAGGAGGCTGCGCTGACAGCGGATGCGGCGGCCACAGAAAACTCGGCGCCGCCAGCTCAGTCTCCGCGGTCAAACATTTGCGTAGCTCACCGACGACTCTGAGAAGGAGACGGGAGGTGGGTCTGGCAGCTGGACCGCAGCTGAGACACGGCCTCATCGTCACGTCGAGACAGCAAATTTATTGTTGACATAAAGTTAGCAGAGTGACTTCCAGGATTTGGGTTCAGCCTCCAGAAGCGTCTTCCGGCAGTCTGGAAAATTCTGCTCCTAGTAGACAGCTGATCCCAGCAAACTCTCTGAGCAGTTGGAGTTGGATTTTAGTTGGACTGCAAGGGTTGGAGTTTGACTGTGGGGGTTGGAGCTGGACTGTGGGGTTGGAGCTGGACTGTGGGGGTTGGAGCTGGACTGAGGGGGTTTGTGTTGGACTGTGGGGGTTTGTGTTGGACTGTGGGGTTTGTGTTGGACTGTGGGGTTTGTGTTGGACTGTGGGGGTTTGTGTTGGACTGTGGGGGTTTGTGTTGGACTGTGGGGGTTTGTGTTGGACTGTGGGGGTTTGTGTTGGACTGTGGGGGTTTGTGTTGGACTGTGGGGGTTTGTGTTGGACTGTGGGGGTTTGTGTTGGACTGTGGGGGTTTGTGTTGGACTGTGGGGTTTGTGTTGGACTGTGGGGGTTTGTGTTGGACTGTGGGGGTTTGTGCTGGACTGTGGGGTTTGTGTTGGACTGTGGGGCTTTGTGCTGGACTGTGGGGTTTGTGTTGGACTGTGGGGGTTTGTGTTGGACTGTGGGGGCTTGGAGCTGCACTGTGGGGTTGGGGCTGGACTGTGGGGTTGGGGCTGGACTGTGGGGTTGGGGCTGGACTGTGGAGTAGGGGCTGGACTGTGGGGTTGGGGCTGGACTGTGGAGTAGGGGCTGGACTGTGGGCTTGGAGCTGCACTGTGGGTTGGGGCTGGACTGTGGAGTAGGGCTGCACTGTGGGGTTGGGGCTGGACTGTGAGGTTGGGGCTGGACTGTGGAGTAGGGGCTGCACTGTGGGTTGGGGCTGGACTGTGGAGTAGGGGCTGGACTGTGGAGTAGGGGCTGCACTGTGGGCTTGGAGCTGCACTGTGGGGTTGGGGCTGCACTGTGGGGTTGGGGCTGCACTGTGGGTTGGGGCTGCACTGTGGGGTTGGGGCTGGACTGTGGAGTAGGGGCTGGACTGTGGGGTTGGGGCTGGACTGTGGGCTTGGAGCTGCACTGTGGGCTTGGAGCTGCACTGTGGGGTTGGGGCTGGACTGTGGAGTAGGGGCTGGACTGTGGGGTTGGGGCTGGACTCTGGAGTAGGGGCTGCACTGTGGGGTTGGGGCTGCACTGTGGGGTTGGGGCTGGACTGTGGGGTTGGGGCTGGACTGTGGGGTTGAAGTTCCACTTGAGCCGAAAGCAGGTGTCGCACCCGAACCACCCACCGCCGTCACCCGCAGTACAATCAGGCCAACGCCACCATCCAGAGCATCCAGGAGGAGAATCTCGGCCAGCTGAACTTCTCCGTCGCCTACAAGGAGGAGACTGGCATCCTGACGGTGCGCATCATCCAGGCCATTGAGCTGCAGCCCAAGGACAGCTCCTGCGGCCTCGCCAACCCGTACTGCCGCGTGGCCGTGCTGCCCAACCGCAAGACGCAGACGACAACCAAGATACACAAGAAGACGCTCAACCCCTGCCAGTGAGTCGGCGGCAGAGCGTCCACGCGCGAGGCGAGAAAAGGACTGAAGAAGAAGAAGAAGACGCTCAACCCCGAAATCGAGGAAGAGTTCATCTTCGAGGTGAAGCCACAGGACCTGAACTGGAGCGTGCTCGAGATCACCGTGTTCGACTATGACCCCTGCTCGCTCGATGACTGCCTCGGCCAGGTGAAACTGCCGCTGTCCGAGGCGGAGTTCAGCGAGCGGCAACTGCTGTGGAAGGGCCTGTCCGCAACTGAGAAGGACCCGGACCCGGTAAAGTGAACTCGCTTGAACCAAAACAACTCAAATGCTCAGCTGCAGCTGGGAAGGAGGTTCTCAGTGGTTAAGATAAACAGGCCGCAGGCAGCCCTAAAAACTGCCCAGTTTCTTTTTGATGCCCGACCAAAAAGCATTCGGAGCAGCCAGTGCGCTGAAATTCAGTCCATGCGAGCCCGACTCCATCACTCAGACAGCGGGGACGTCAGGTCCAAGTGCGGGGACCGGGGCAATACAAACACGAGGCCGTATTTGAAGAATGACTTCGAGTCGGGATGGGCAAATTGAACTGGCTTTCGTGCAGCTGGGGGGCTCTGGGGAGACGAGCCATCCTGAATAAAACATCGCCATTCGACACATTTCGCGTAGCCTGAAAAATTGCGGGCTTGAGATTTCGTGATGACAAACGTAAAGCTCAACAAGGTTCGATTGCTTGTGGGGATTAAAGCCTCAGAAATTCTAGAGAGTAGCTGCTGAGCTCCGGTGAGAACTAGAAAACCTATTCCGCTTCCCAGGAGCACAAGATCGGCGACCTGATGTTCTCCCTGTCCTACCTGCCAGCAGCCAAACGGCTCAGCATCTCCGTCATCAAGGCTCGTAACCTGCGCGACCCGGCCAAGGACAGACCGCTCAGTGGTGAGTTCTGGGAACCAATAGCTCACGCCAGCAATGTAGGCAGTTGCGCTTCTCTCTGACAGTCACCCCTGAAACCGCGAGTGCTGCTCACGGTACCCTTGAGAGTCCCCCGAATCCGCGACTCCGCAGACGCCACCGTCCGCGCGACCCTGTCGATGCAGGGCGGCAAGAAGATCAAGCGGAAGAAGAGCTCCAACTGCAAGATGGCCGGCAACCCGGTCTGGGAGGAGGCCCTCATCTTCAACGGCGTGCCAGAGGAGGACCTGCGCTCCGGCTGCCTGGAGATCTCCGTCTGCCACGAGGGTGTCCTCAGCAGCACGGAGGTCGGCCGGGTGTACCTGGGCCCGGACACGGGCGGCCAGGAGTACCGGCACTGGTGGAACATGCTCAAGTCCAAGGGGCCTCGGCGCGGTGGCACCGGCTGATGCCGTCGCAGGCGCGCAAGTGACGCAACCTGCCCGCACAACGCCAGCCAGAGCTCAGGCCGCTGCCATGGAGAACTGGCTATTTGCTATTTGCTATTTAAATTCGACCCTGTAATAACTAATGTCCGAATTCAGCAGAATTTTCATTCATATCTAACCGAAGACTGCGTCAGCTTGATCATTACTCCAGAAGCACTGCCAAAACTAGTTTTGAGAATCACGGAGATTCTAAGTAGAACTCGAACTGCTTCTCCGGAATGTGCAGAGTTGATCAGCGCAATGCAATGGTCCACTCTTGAAGGCACCGCATGCAACCTTGCATTGGCAAACAGGGACCGGAGCCCTGCAGAGTTGTGCCTGCATGCGGTTTTGGTCTGCACTTTTCCTGTGGGTCCACGCCACCAGGTCCATTGAGTTCGCACTGTTTGCAAAGCTTTGCACAGAATTCCAGCTTAGAAGTCTTGGAATGAAAGCCAAGTAAAACTTTTCAGAGCCAGATTTCAGCGCATTACCAGACTCGCTCCGCACAGCACTTATGTTCCTGCTCTCACGCCACCGCTGCAGACTCAGTGCGGACTGTGCCGGTAAGAGAATTGTTAATAGTTCAGAGGACGGACTTGATATCCACGCGTTTCAGTCGCGCGTTGCCACGATCTCGTAACCATAGGGTCGTCGAGAAATGCTGCACCCACAAAGGAATTAACAAAGAAAAGTTCTTGTGCGTGCACTTTTACTTTTATGGCAATATTTCTCACCAACGACAGCCCCCTTAGCATCAAGAGCTCTGAAATATTAATAGTTGAAGTGCATGTACAAAAGAACATTCATTCGTTGATTCCCTTGTTGGTGCAGCATTTCTCTATACTGCATACTCGACCGGTTTTTTTATTTATTGCACTTTTAAAGCGAACTTATCCAAACTAAATACGTCGTAAATAATTAACTTCCCATATTTTGCACCTGTGTGTACTTCGGCGATGGACTGCGCGGCAGCGACCGAGGCCCCCCTGCCGCTCTCTGTCTCCTTTTAGGCTACACCTACCACTGGCTGTCCATTCCGATTAAAAAAAAACTCAAACAAGAAAATTTGTTTTAAGAGTCAAATAAACGGATTTGTCTTTGCTTTAATTTCTTTGAAACCCAAGAGAAAATCTCAGTAGAGCAGGTTGCACAGGGAGGGACAGCCGGGCCTGTTGCTGCTCGAACACCCTCTCGAATACCCTCTCGAGCTGTCTGTCCTTCACAACCCGGCCCGCCTCTCTTCTGTAGCGCTGCCTCTGTCTCGCGCGGCCCCAGCCGGATGCACAGGATTCGGGAGCAGCCCTCGGGCCACGCGGCCGCTACCTCCGGTGCAAATTACCGCTGCTGCCCCCCCCCCCTGCCCTCGGATGCCCGCCGTTCAGCAGCTGCTCTGCAGCCGGGAGAGAAGCTCAAACTGGGAGGGAGGTGCCTGGGCGGAACGGCCAGTCTAAAAGGATTAATAAAACACAAATCTGCTGCCTCGACCGCAGCAGAGTGAGCAGTTTGCTGGGAAGGCAGTGGAGGGGTCAGGGGGGGGGGAGCAGTGGAGAACGCGGAAGCCGCCCGCTTCCCCTTCCTTCTCAACTGCGAAAGCTGAGGAAGCGGGGATGAGATTCCCCTTCCGCTGCGGAATCGCGAGAATTTCCGCCTGCTGCCGCTTCGATCACCATGCGATTTTCTTCCACCAGCTGCGCTATCCATCCTACTTGTCAGTAGGCTGCATTAATGATGTAGCCGTGCTTTTATTTCACTTTGCCCACTCAGTAGCCGAGCAGACGACTTCATGGACAGCTGAAGTAGAAGCCATGCACATTATTTTCTTAGAAACGCATAGCGCTAAAAGCGGTTTCACCATAGACAAATTCTGTCAATTGCTATCACTATGAAGTTCCATTTGCAAAGTTTCCAATTTCACCAGAACGCAGTTGTTTGGTTAATAGATAACATGATGACTGACGCAACAATATCGTAACTACACGGGCCTCGGGCCTGTTCTGAGCCCAAACCTGTGTTGCATTAAAATTACTCAGACTAAAGCACAGCTAATTCGGTAGATAGATAGTCGTTAAACCTGGCTAATATAAGATAAGCATTCGGCTAACTCTAACTCGACTGGGGTGTCTGCCGGTCTGCAAGAGAGTCTCCAATTTCTGCCTGAAGAAGTGTTTGGACCAATCTCTTAGCCATGTTCTTGAATGTAGCTGGGTGGCTCTGGGCTGCGGCCCGCGCACTTCACCGGATAAGACGAGCATCGCGAGTGCAATTGCGAGCTGAAAACAGTTTGAGTCAGGCTGCACTTCCTGCTTCCGCGAGACCTCTTCCTACCCGCCCACCGATGCCGCCCCAGCCCCAGTGGCCTGCCGCCATCGCTTGATTGTTGCCAACCCCAACTGCGCGCTCATGAATTCGAGTGCACTACGCAACACACTGCCGCCCCCTCGCGCTGAGGTAGGTTTCTGTCCGAGCCAA
>NIVC01004680.1:0-38297 GCA_002269645.1 Macrostomum lignano
GACCAAAAACATGTTTGTAAATAGTAGGTTTACTAAAGTTTGTAAACATTCACCTCCATTTCATTTGCCTTTCATCTCAGCATCTCAGCAAAATAGTGAGAGAGGCTTTTTAGATAGCGACTGTGTTTGGTCATGAGTTCCTCCGCACTCAAGTAAATAAATTAAATGCACTTTAGTAAGCGAATAACTTGAATTGGACTGAATGTTTTGTGAAAGTGAGCTTGCAAAGCGCCATTTATTGCCTTGTTATTTGTTGATACTGCTGATTTGGTGGCAGGGAAGTGGGTGGGGGTCTGTAAAACTAACCAATACGAGCCTGGGGAATATTATTACTTTTGTTCAATTTGGCATGCCATAATGAAATGTCATTGGCTTTTATTATATCTATACTTAGGAAAAACTTTTGTCAGCTTATCTTTATTTTTTCTGGCTAAATTTCAAATTGTATTTTTATCTTTAAAGGTTGCAACTAGTTTTTTACTACTTTTTATTTAGAGTTTATAGTAAACTTTGCTTTTATAAAATTGTACTTTATTTCATTCACATTTTAATGTTTTTAAAGAAAAAATACTAACCCTCATTTTAACTTTTTTCACAATTTCTACTTTTATCAGCTTATTGGAGCATATAATATCACATAGAATGCTTATTTGTATTGTATAAAACTATCTGGACAATTTATAATGCCATCACTTTACTTTTGGAATAAAGAAAGCAAATAGTATAAACCAAATTTAACAACTTTGCATCATTATGTTATGTTTTATTTCTAGATCCTAACATTTTTTGTTCAACCTTGTTAACACATGTTGCTTGTAATATTTTAAAGACCTGATCCTGATTCCCAGATCCCAATCCTAATCCCAAAATTTTTTCCCAATCCTGATCCTGCACAATGATTTCAATCCTATCCAACCTCTATTGATTTGTAATCATTCATTCGTTATAGTTTGACACTGCTATGAGTAAGACACTAACTCTTGGCCTTAATCTTAAAGATTGGTATATATTAGGGTTCAAAATTCCTATGACTAGGCCTAGGCCTATTAAACTTAAAAAGCCACAACCAACTAACTTAAAAACCTTCCTTAGCCTTAGGACTTTATACTCTTGATCTGGACTCTTCCTCCTTTTATTTGGGTGCCAGTTGTTTGTCTGCCAACAGTTTGTCTGCTGAGCAGACATTCCTTTCTCTTTAAATTTATTTGTCTACTGGGAAATGATGGTAGGAATGCAGAATAAGATGGGAGCTGCCTAACAATCTCTTTGTTGATATTGGTTAAAGTGCTGCAGGCGTTGGTCTCATTGAATATGACAATATATACTAGTTATAGATACATGCCATTAAGGAAAAGGTTTTTTATTAGAGGGGGAGACATGGTATGCAACAACTCTAGATTTGAACCAACACATGTCTTGCATCTAAAAATTGTTGAAAAAGAAAAACAATTTGTTAATATTTATTATCTCTAGCAAATTTTCAACTGTTTTAGTTCAAGCTTTAGTTCAAGCTACTACAAGACATATATCAATACTTTGGAACGTAGGCCGCGGCGGCGGCGGCCGGCCACCTATGCGCTATGCCTTACCTTCTTGTTGCTGAGTAGTTTCATTTTTCCAGAAACAACGACAGAGACGGAGTTTGTACTTGACATTTTTATATATTAAGGGGCAAAGCCTTTTATTTTCTTGCCTTTTAGTAAATTTCCGATTGTAATTTTAAACAGTTTCTTAATAAAACTAGACCGTCTACGGGCCTAGAATTATTAATGTATAATGTGGCAAGGAATTCTAGGACACCAGCAAATTCAAAATTTTAATTTTTGTTTTGCGGGCTAAACAAAGATTTACTTGAGCCCCTAAACTTCAAAGGGAACATAAGCTTGCTTTAAAAAAATAACGTATCCTACCTAAGTTGCACTATCTAATAAGGCTTAGTGCATACATACGACTAGTATGGCTATGGTACGTAATGCCTAACACCACGTGAGTAAAACCAAGCTATTTTTAGAGCCGGTTATGTGGCAGTGATTCAGTGAGGCACAACTTACTCCCGATAGGCCTATCGTTCTCGAGACTAGAATAGGGTTCTAGTCCTACCCTCCAGCCCGGAGTGACAGCTAATCCATTATGTCCTACTCAATGCTAAGGATCTGACAGCGGTGTCGGAAAATTTTTCAAAGTGGGGGGGCTATTTGGTGGGAGGGCCACATTGCATATACATTTTTGTAATCGAAGGGCACCCTAACACCTGATTTTATGTAATTTTGTGACATTGTGAAAACCAGGCCAATATTCAATTCTATGTTGGAAGTCGGAAGATGCTCGAATTTTCAACTGATTCAAACATTGCGCAACGGTACTGCACCATTAATTTATCTAGTAAATATCCCAAAGGAATGAAAATTGCAAGGGCAAGACCAATCAGTTAATTTTCTGGATCTCTTGGCTACCTCCTTCAGTTCCTCTTGGCGTTGCATGCCTCTTTATTCTTTTAGCTGACGGCATTTTAATCATTTTGGTTGCAGCGCCAGCAGCGGTTTAAGTCTTGGGATTGCGGTTAGACTCGACAACAACAACAACAACGGAACACGCGTTCAGCGCCTCAGGGCGTGCCAGCCGACGTTTGCCAGCTGACGTTTGCCAGCTGACGTTTGCCAGCCGACGTTTGCCAGCTGACGTTTGCCTGCGGGACGTTTGCCAGCGGTACGTTTGCCTGCGGGATGTTTGCCTGCGGGACGTTTGCCAGCCGACGTTTGCCAGCCATGGCCAAACTCCGTTAAGCAGAGTTTGGCTTTTGAGTTAAGTATATATCAAGGACTACTCAAGTAACCAAGTACTCAAGTCATTGGTATTGGGCGAGATTAATGCAATACCATTATGGATGTCTCAATCTTTTCCCATATTTAGCTTGTAAACACTAGTTTGTTTGGCCACTGAGATGGAAAGGGCCATTCCATGGCATACATAGACATCAACTGTGACGATGGAAATTTCTTTTTTGTATTTTTACCTTTCTATTTAGGCAGACAAGAGCAATAACTTCAATAAGCCTGAACAGTTGTTTGTTAGTAAAACCTGTATATTTAATAGCAGTAGTAGGGAGCGAGGTGGAATTAGATTAGTGCTATGTCCACAGTTTTCAAATGCAAGTACATGCAAGCCTAGAGAGGGCATACTTATTTAACCAATTGCCGCCTGCAAATTTCCAGCTGGCAAACGTCCCG
Organism: Macrostomum lignano; assembly: GCA_002269645.1. Classification (NCBI taxonomy): domain Eukaryota; kingdom Metazoa; phylum Platyhelminthes; family Macrostomidae; genus Macrostomum; species Macrostomum lignano. Next base: position 3,228 of record NIVC01004680.1, read on the forward strand.
CAGGCAAACGTCGGCTGGCAAACGTCCCGCAGGCAAACGCCGGCCGGCAAAGGTCCCGCTGGCAAACATCGGCTGGCAAACGTCGGCTGGCAAACGTCCCACTGGCAAACGTCGGCCGGCAAACGTCCGGCAAGGCAAACTTCGTAGACCCGGTCAGACCACAGACTCCTCCTGATCTGCGACTTGCGGCTCCGCGACCAGCTCTACCGACCACCAAAGCAGCGGCCACGGCACTACTATCGCGCACTGTTGGACACCTGCGTGAAACGTCAATTCGCGGGTGCCTTCGTCGCCACGCTTGGAGACCAGCGCGAGGCGGAGTATTCCGAGACGTGGACGCTGACGGATACGCTAGAGCGGCAGCTGGACTCGGCGCACTCAGGGCTGCTCCGTGCGGCCTTTCGAGCTGACGAGAGCGTCGGGACCGAGGCCCTGTACGATCGGGCCAAGCTGCAGCGCCCGTCCACCATCATGCGCCGGCGGCGACTTCAACTGGCAAACCACGTGATCCGGGCCGAGGGCTACTGCCCCCAACCTGTTCAGGACGTCCTGCTGCTCACCTTGCAGGGTCCCTTCAGGCGGGGTCAGGCCCGAACCCGTCGATTCGTGGACTGCCTGCTGTGCGACGCTGGGGTGCCCGACACTGCCAACGGAGCGGACTTTGTTCGTTCCCAGGCTCTGCGGCGCGCCATCTGACGCGCCCTGCTAGCTAGCTAGTTACTTAGACGAGTTAGTCTGCTTGTGTAGTTAACACCCTTGAAGGCACAGTGAAGTGTATATGGCTAACGATAGATAAAGTTAGGGCCGCTGTATTTAACTCAGTAGTCAAAGTGCTCCAAAGCAATCAGGGCACGGCATGAAATGCAGACCAATTCAGGTAACAAGCAACAGGAATTACGCAGTTTGGTCAATCAAAATGTCCGTCTTGAGCCACAGCCGAAGACTCTCACAGTCACAGTATTCTGTGCTCACAGTTGCCGTCAGTCATTACTCGCACTTCTTCCAATAGCCAAGCACCCCGCCAGAAGCCAGTAACACTCTTTTCCCGGAGCAGCGCTTTGAGCAGCAATACGAGGCTGCACTGTCCTTACAGATACTGCCTTTCTTGTCGCACTCCACTTTAACGCACGCGATTGAGCAGCCTGTATGTGAATTTTGTATGCGATTGATTAATAATAGTCTTGCCAACCAGCAAGCCAAGGATGTAATTAAATAAAATTTGGCTCAATATTCCCGCGAACCTCACCGAGAACCGCGAGCAGGACAAGCAGAACTAGCAGCACGAGTAGCTGGGTCTTCATTTCGAATATTTTAGTTTGGCTTGCAAGTCTTTAGCTTTAGCTTGCAAAAAAGTTTGCTTGGGGTCAACGCCTGTTCGCGTAGGAGCGCAGAGGGAATCTTTTGATGTCTATGGCAAAAGCCATCGAGGTAACACTGTTTACCGCGGGACCTTTTGCCCAGGGGGCTGACGACTACGTCCGTTAATGCCATAGACATATTAATCATTAGGCGCCAGCTGGTGGTTAGTTATGCACTCGCCCCTGACTTGTCCAAGGGCACTGAATGATTTTCCCTCGTCCGCGAGGTCGATAAGTCTTTCTTGTCTAAGGCCTGAATACTGTCTTGGTTATAGTGAAGCTGCATACACGAATTTAATTGTGTCTAGTTTCGTTTGGGCCACAAACGATTGCGTCGACGGAAATTGTGAACTAAGTAAATTTTTGCGCGCCTTTCAGGCATCGAAACAGGAATACAACAGATTGCTTATCTGCGAATAGTCTATGGTCAAGCCGCCCACCATTTTTGGATATTCCCAACGGGTTATATTTGGATATACCCATTGCAGATAAGCAATCTGTATATTCCTGTATTAATGCGTTTGCGAGGATATTTTTTATTCAATACAACAAAGCTGAATAAACAGATTGTATAACATGTACGAAAACGGCCGTAACGTGGGCATAATGAAACGTGGACCAATTGTTCCGCAATAATCGATGAGTGGAGCTAGAATCGACAATAATTACACTCACATCGGCCGAATTGCATGGTTTGTTCCGCATGGGATCCTCGGGGCAAGCCTCTTCTTCGCTTGGCAGTGGTGGCAGAGCATCATCGTTACCGCATTCAATGAATCGGATGAACTCCATCAACTCTTCGTCATACGCCTCGTCACGTCCACCCATACTCAAGTCGCTGAGAAAGTTGACCTCATTTCCATTCAAGCCGTCAATGCTTTCAATCGGCAAATTCGACCAATTTATCATTCGTATGAGTGGCATGAGTAGAGGTTAGGGCAAACAGAAGAAACCACAGAACTTACAGAAGTTCTGTGGAAGAAACAGGAACATGCATCCTCTGCTGCAGAGTTCCAGCTTATAAGACCACAACTTCAATTCATTTAACATGTTTCGTCTATGGTAATTTCAGACTGTTCCGCTTAACTTTTCGTTCCAGACGTTTAGTCTATGGCCTTTATTTGGCTTGCGCCAAGTGGAAAATGCCTATGACACAAATCCCTAGAATCGCTTAGTGAACAATTCCCGTCTGGGAAGTTGTGTCCTAGCCGTTTTGAATTGGTTTTTGGACGAAACTAGACACAATTTCTAGTTGAGCAGCAAGTTTGAGCAGCCGACCTACCGACCTACCGGCCTCGACGCTATGGCAGTTGTGTGTGAGGCGTGAACTCTCGATAGTGGAATTGTGTCTAGTTTCGTCCAAAAATATCTCTACCTCTTGATAACCTTGATACCTCTTGATAATCATAGATTGTGTTGCCTATAAATGCTAACTTAGGGACGAATTAAAGTGTGCCTGACAAAAACAGCTGTCAGTGACACAAGCCTGCACTGACACAGGAGAGTCTAGATACATGAGTCTGGCACAAGCGCCCAGTCTAGATACATGATCTGGCACAAGTGCAGTCTATGAGTCTGGCACAAGCTTTCTACACTAGCCGTCCATCTAATAGTGAAGAGAAGTGATAATTTTAATAGTTTTTATAAATTTAGCTCGTACTACTAGAAAGTACACAACATGAGTAGGCTGTGCGAGTTTTAATTCGTTTTGTAGCAGGAACCATTATTCAGCAATAAGCAGATCGGTCAATAATTGAGTCTCTTGGACGGACCAGGCCGGTGCGGCAATGATGGAGTCGATGGCGGAGAACTTTTAAACTCTGACTAAATCCAGATTAGGTACAGCATACGGTTCGTCTTCGTGTTGAACTTTTCTAATAAAACTCTTTCCCAAAGCTCGTAACAGAATGCAAATGTACAAAAGGAATTTATGCTTCTAACTGCCTTATTTTTGCGAACACTTGCATGTACAGAAAACTTTTTATTCTGTACGTTTCAGTTTTTATTAACAGAAATTGATATAGAAATTGAAAATATTAATCAGTTTCTGCTGGACAAATATTGCTGGTCATGCGGCAAATTATAACAAACAAAATTTCCAAGTGTTTTTGTGCGAGAGCATTTTAAAAAAGTTAGAAAAGCAGCAAGCAGAATGATGCGGCGGCTATGTTGTTGCCAGGTACTCAGTCAGGTAGCCTTCCCTGCCGCCGCCACCGGTGGGTTCGTTTGAACGCGTCTGGCTTTCCTGGAAAATTGTTCGAATAAAAACTGGTTTGACCCGACCGAATGATTGACAATTCCAGAGCCAATTAATGTAAAATCGTGCATCCAAATATTTATCAATAAGTAGACTAAAACAAACTGAACCAAAGACGAAAGTTTTGAAAGTAGATATATAAATTCAGTTTATCTAAAGAGTACATAGAATTTTGTATCTGCATGCTTTCCGACTATACTACTCATGGCATTGTTGGATGCATTAGCTTTGGCGCCGAACGATTTTATCATTGTTGAGTTAAACAAATTCCTGCTCATAAACTTGCTTGTTTTATGATTTCCTTGTCAATAGTGCAACTATGTTGTTAGGTGAAATTCGATAAAACAAAATGTAATAGCGAAAGTACAAAGGGATAGTAAAAAAACTAAGGAAAGATACAATAAAATCAAAACCAATTTTTATGTCATATGTTGGCAGGCGTGAATATTTAAATGTTCTGATTTGTGTGTCCGAGTGCTCCGTGTCGGGGTCACTGCATTGCTACAGGAAATCTCCGGATTTTTATGCACATTTAAACAAACATTACGCATTTCATTAGATTGTATTTTAGTAAAGGAACGGTGTTTGAGCTGAAGTTGTCTGGGCTTGCGCCCATACAGTCCAGCTTTGTTTTAATAAACCGATCTCCGTGCAACCGTGCAATCCACGCTGTGCAGACAATTCGAGAAAGTGAAAAATGGCCAAGGAGAATAAAATTAATGCCATTATTAACAAATTTATTACTGAGAATGGCGGCTGGGCCGACGGAGGCGTCGGGATCGAAGGGCTGTCAGCAAAACTTGTAGTTGTACTCCTAGGAATGGCCAGAGAGATGCTCAGTTAGAGGCAGGGGGCCTGTACACCCTGGCGCACTTCAAGCAACATTGTCACACCACCGGCGAGAGGCATTGCTGCCCATTCCGCCCACTCCCCTGAGCAGGCACACAAGCGCGCGGATACGTACGCAGTCATACGCACAGGCACACACTCACACAGGAGTGTACAGCGGCCCCAACTTTACTAATCCTTAAGCATGTACACTTCCCTGTGTCTTGCGAGTTGGCCGTCAGGGGCTTTTATTGCACGAGCAGAGCCAAACCGAGATTCCAATTAAGCCCCAAATTAATGCGACTGCACTTGGAATCGAGCCTGGGCCGCTGGCACATCAGAGCATCGCGCCGCCCCAAGGTCCGTATTCTGATTCATTTTTAGTCATCGAAAAAATAATTTTTTCTAACTACGAGACCGCGACTTTTATCGACCTATCTTTTTGCACTTTTCTGCACAACTGGTCATTGAAGCTGTAGGCCATTCAACTGTCATGTCCTTCCAGACTTCATGGGGAGGTGCGGACGTTTTGACGGCAAACGTCTTACTTAGTAGGCGGAAAATTCTAGAATTATCCGGGGATCCATGGTATGCCACTGAAGCGTTGCGTATTAAATGAAGTACATTTTGAGGAAGGTATTTCTCTTTTTGATTTGTCCCTAGCGGTGCGATCTCGCAGACTCCAGGCTCACCTGCAGCTCCCAGGGATCTTCTTCATCATCGCTGTCGGACCCGGTGGTGGTGTACTGCCCGCTGTCCACCCGGACGTCTTGTAGGCGGATCTCCGCCACTGCGGGCGCCATCTCGCCGGCGATGCCGCAACGACCAGCGTCCGGAGCATCGACGGCGTCGGCGTTGTTTTCTACAACGTCAACGACAAGGGCTTCTTCAGCCTTACCGACGTCGGGCGAATCGGCATCGGCGACGACCTCCTGCGGCGACTCCTCCTCGACATAGAGCTGGCGCTGCAGAATTGAGTTCCGCTTGCCCTGCCGCTGCCCCGACGGCCGGCCGTTCATCGTTGGTCGCTCGGCATCAGGCGACGATGGCGTCGAGTTGCCGCCCTTGTCGACAGGCACCGCTGTCGAGGCAGCGGTGGAGGCTGCGGTGTTAGCAGCGTCCTCCACGATGGTGTCCAGCCCAGAGGACTGTCGGGAGGTGCTCGGCGGGGTGCCGAGGTTGTTGGTGAGGGCGCTGAGCGAGCGGCGGTGCTGCGCCCCGGCGATGCCGCCAAAGATGCCGGCGGACATGGCGGCCATGGACTTCAGGGCGTTGTTGGACTGGCGCTTGCTGATGTTTACGACTGTGTGGGCGGGAGGGACGGCAGAGGGTTTCTAGTTGAACTATTTCTCGGAAACCAATGCCTAATATTCAATGATGAGATTCTTGGAAATCATTTTCTTATATAGTATGTCGTAGAAACCGATGCTTTAGTTGCGACGAACCCTTGGAAACAATGATGTAGTTTTCCTAGAAACTAATCCCGTAGTTCTCTTAGAAACAACTAATGTAGTTTTCTCAGAAACCAGTGCTTTAGAATTCCTAGAAGAATTGTTATTACTCGTAGATTCCCAGACACTTGGCTGCAGGGTGGTCCGTAGACACAGTGGTTAAGCGTGGGTCGCCCATTCCGCTAGATCCCAGACGTAGAGACACAGAAGATGATCTCCATTACCGAATCACTTGAAATCTTTGCTACTTTCCGTAAAAAAAGTTCTCTTCGCTCATCCTTGTATTTAGATATTAAGTTAGCTTAGACTAGAAAATGGAATGTCTGACTCAATAATTCCCGCCTGCGTTCTGCAGTCCGCAACACGTGGCCCATCTAATGAACTTCTCGCGTCTGCTCACGCTGAAGCCCCCCCCCCAACTATCTGGCTGAGGGTCTGCGTGCGCTGCGAAGTGCAGCGGAAGAGACGAAGAAAGAGCGACCTCTCAGCTCAGGACTCGAGCCCCCGGGGGCGCTTGGGATTCCGATGCTCCCCAAACCCCCACTGGATTCCCGCCAATAGACGGGACAAAAAGCGCTCAGGCGGCCACTGAGGCCTCCTTGACAGACAGGCGGCCTTCGCGGCGCAGGAAGCTGGCGACGACTGCTCGCGGACTTTTGGCTCGCGCGCGCGCCCCCACTTCAGAATTCTATCCGCCTGCCTGCTCCAGGAGCTGCTACCGGCTGCCACTTGAAAGCCATTTATCATCTTCTTGACGACCAGAAAGGACGGACGGACGGCCGCCGCCGGAAGGAAAGCCCGCAGTCTGGCCGTGGGGCGAGGCGGCTGCACTTTTCACTGGGAACTCCATCAACTGGTGCTACGAAGAGCGCTGAGAGGGGGGCTGTCCCTCTTCACTTCTCTCTCTCTCTTTGTCACCCTTGCAGCCCCTCTTCTTCTTTTCACTCTGGCTGTGGATCTCCATTTCCACATATCCCTAACACGCATTCGCTCCCCATCTCAGTCTCCCCATCATCTCAGTTTCCTCACTTCTGACACGCTGGAGATTGACGTTAAAAAATAGAATTCACAGCTCAGGTGAGGCAACTCACACCGCGGCTTGCAGTTGGCAATCTGCTCCTCCCCGCCGCCCAGTTCTCTGCAGAGCTCCTCCAGGAACAGGATGTGCTTCTGAAAGTGAACAGCGAGATTGTGGTTGGCGCTCTTGCTGGCAGCTGCTTCTCTGCTCGAGTTATCCATCATGCGCGCCGCCTCGACTCTCGGGCCCTAATTGATCCCCGGCCGCCTGTCCCGCCCCGGCTAATCCCCTACTGCTGCCAGGCCGCGAGATCATTCCGCTTCTCAACTTTTGCTACTAGGGGCGGCATAGGGAGACTGAGTAGTTAATTACCCCAGCCTGTTTGCCCGGGGAATTCGGGGCGCGCTGTTTGCAGACGCATTTCTGGTACAGAATTCCTGCCTCATGTTGCGACAGCCATTCTGCCCCCCCCTCAGTCCAATCTGAGCTCCCTGCCCTGTGCGGCTCGTGCTTTCTGTCAATAGGCAGCTGGCAGCCCTAAGTAGTATTTGACTTTGAAACTCCCCCTGCTTTTATGGCACCTCCTGCAGGTCGCGCTCCGTCTCCAGGGTGTCACACTTCATCTCGGACATTCGCCTGGCTCGCTTCTGCAGCTGGATTCTGAACTCGCCACGCTGCTTCTCGTGCATCATCAGGCCTGCGGACGGTGTTGCGGCTTTGTTTTAACACGGGGGCTTGAGGGCCCGAAGTCTATGGCCAGCCCTGCTGCCGGGGCTTGGGGGCCCGAAGTCTATGGCCAGCCCTGCTGCCGGGGCTTGGGGGCCCGAAGTCTATGGCCAGCCCTGCTGCCGGGTTTTGGGAGACCGAATTCTATGGCCAGCCCTGCTGCCGGGGTTTGGGGGCCCGAAGTCTATAGCCAGCCCTGCTGCCGGGGTTTGGGGGCCCGAAGTCTATGGCCAGCCCTGCTGCCGGGGTTTGGGGGCCCGAAGTCTATGGCCAGCCCTGCTGCCGGGGTTTGAAGGCGCAAAGTCTATAGCCAGCCCTGCTGCCGGGGTTTGAAGGCCCGAAGTCTATGGCCAGCCCTGCTGCCGGGATTTGAAGGCCCGAAGTCTATGGCCAACCCATAGACTTCGGGCCGGGGCTTGCTGCCGGGGCTGCCGGGGCTTGGGGGCCCGAAGTCTATGGCCAGCCCTGCTGCCGGGGTTTGGGGGCCCGAAGTCTATGGCCAGCCCTGCTGCCGGGGCTTGGGGGCCCGAAGTCTATGGCCAGCCCTGCTGCCGACAAAAACAGGTTTCGTTCTGGTATAAACAGATTGTAAATTCGCTCTCTTGTATTCGAAATTTTAAACACAGAATTTATAGGAGACTGGCAATACAAGACAAAGCTGACAGGGAATTACTTATTCAATTTGATGCTATATCAGCGGGTGTACTTTATTGTGACACAGTGTGATACGCAGGACCCAGTTAACACCGTGTGGCCACTAAAGGTGTAAGATCATGGTTTAGCTCTAACTCGCCTTGTCAATCTCAAATGCTGCTCAGTGAATAGTGCACCAAAGTCGCTCAGGCCCTGACTAAAAGAAACGTGAATGGAATGCGAGCCTCGAGAGACACTGGAGAAAGGAAGTGCCAGAGATTGGCTGGGGCAAATTGGGCTGAGATGCAATTTGTAGTCGGGCCGCAGCTCCCCAGCCCACCGGTGAAATTTTCTGAATTCAAGCGTGCAAACGAGGTACAGGCGAGCTGAGGACATGCCCGATGCGGCTTCAACTGAGAGGCAGAGGCAAAGGCCAGAAAATGTCGATAACTGGCTGGCACAGATGACTGCTCGCATTTGCCCACGGGTGGGTCTCGTTGCGTTTCTTCTCTATCCGTTGCCGAGCAGTTCCCCCCCCCGCCGCATCGGAAAGGTACGGGATGGGGGCCTTCTACTTCTCCATCGACTAGTCCATTCCCCGATGAAAAGTCCCCGATCCTTCGATCTGTGCCGACCCGTGCAGTCGAGTAACTCGTAAAAAAAGGGCAGCCTCAGCCAAGACTCATTACTGGCTTGTTTTTAATCACTCGCTAATAATTTCCAATCTCTTCTGCCGTGAAAAAAATAAAGTCAACTGATTCCACGGATAGAGATGAATACTGCGGTAACCCTCTATGCATGCAGATTTATCAGTTTAACTGTATAGGCAGACAATAAACAGGTCGAATAACCAACTTCAGCCCTTCTCATACTGGTCAATTTAATCAAGTGTACAGAGGTAGTGCGAGTGTACACGTAGACAGAGACCCTTTTGTAAATAATTGAGGGCGTTGGCCTGGAATGCCGAAATTGCAGTGCATAGGGAAATCTAATTCAGAAGATTAATTTCTGATGAGGTACTCAGTTACAAACCCGCTAGTTTACATTTAAATTCATTTTAATAACTTTTACTAAAGCTTGTTAATATCTGCGCACTTCTGCATCTGCGAGTGATTTCGACTTGTGGGATTAGAAAGTCGCTGAACTTTTATGTAAGCACTATTATTAATGGCCTTACTGATAATGCGAATATGGAGATCCTCTGCTGGGGCAGGAGAAGAAATGTGAGACTGATGGGGGCCTAGCATCTATAGCCATATTGGCAGCTGGGGGGGGGCTCAGAAGTGCTGAATACGAACTCCTGCTATTGTCCGTGCTCTGCAAGTGTCGGGAGAACCCAGATGTCTGGCTTTTCCTCTCCCAGCAGCGAGCATCCTGCACAGAACCCGTCACGCACCATTGATGACGCGAACAATTCGCCAGAGCAGGAACAGGACCATGACTGACACTTCCGTGGACTCCAGCTTCACGAAGACGATGTCCGCCACAAATGAGATCATGATCACCACTGCGTCGACGATCTGAAATCGAAATTTTAATAACAATTCGATTAATTATAAGCCCGCGCGTTGATCCGCAAAATTACCTGTTTGAGATCTTAGGCACACTTTGCAAACACAGGAGAAGTTGATAACAAGTTTTCTCTGTACTGCAGAGAAGTTCATCTAGTTTTCTAGTAACCAGAACTGCATGCATTGCTTTAGATATTCGCAAGTTTCTGGGGGTCTCCCTAATGTACCTCCTTAATTTTTATTGTGTTTTGTTTCAAAGAAAGTTCAGAAGAGTTCTGCAAGATACGCCAGTCGATTCAAGTTCAAGTATTTCAAGAAGGCATTTCACACAATCGCCAGGTCAATGGAGCTCCGAGCGTCAATGTGTCGGAGCGGCTGGTCTGTCTCTACCATCATGGCGATACACAATCACTCGAAAGCTGCTGTTTCGACATCGGACGGCCTATCAGACTTCTTCAAGACGTCCTCTGGGATGCTCCAGGAGAACGCGGATTGACGCCAATATCGCCCCTCCTGTCCTCAGCCGTTGAGGACGCCCAGCGATAGCACTCTATCGTCATGCCAGGCTGGTCCGTCCAAGGGACCTGTTGCGCTGTCGGCGATTCCAATTGAAAGGTCACCTCATCAGCAGTGTCCACAGTCGCAGTGTCCACAGACGGTGCAGGAAGTGCTGCTGCTAACGCTGCAGGCACCCTACCGAAGCGCACTCGGCGTTTCGTCGACTGCCTGCTGGCTGATGCCGGCGCCCCGGATTCGGTCGGTTGCACGGCTTACGTTTGTGTCCAGGCCCAGAGATAAACCCGGTGCCGCTGCTCTCAATAAGGACTTGAACAACAACGCATTGAGCTTTTTGTTGTTGTTTAACGAATTTCATCTCTTGTGTGAAAAAAACTAGACATTTTGAATTTCTCCTCATAAAATGACGCCCTCTCAATGGACTGAATTACAAGACTCCCTTCCCAATTCGCAAAATCTCGTTTCCTTGTGGGCTCGAAACCATCAGGAAAAGATAAACTCTTAAAATGTATCTAACGGCAAAGTGCGCAAAAGACGCAGCCGCCTCGGTTGTGCGCCTAAAGTTCGCAGCCGAGCCGAGAAATGCGGAACAAGAATGTCCTGCCTGGTGAATATTTCATCAGCATGCCAGTCCCCTGGCCGCTGGGCCCGAGTCAAATTCCAGACAGGGCGTCCCTGTTCCTGCACTGCCAGCGTCTTCTCCGCGCCTCATCCTACTGCGCAATAATTGATTGACTCATCCCAGATCTGGCTGTCTCGGTCCCGGCGGATTACCGACCAGGAAAGAGCGCATTTGTGCAGTGCTTTGTACAGCGCGCTGTGCAACAGCAAGGCTCGCATTAATGTAGCTTCAGTTTCCGTGCGAATCGAAGGGCGCTCTTTGCAGCTTCATTGAGCTGGCTGATTCGAAGTATCTGTGTGGAAGATCTTTTCAGATCCTGGAAATTCGCACTTAACTGTTTGTGCACTGAAGCATTCATTTTATTGAAGAATGAGCCTCGACGAAATTAAGCATCGAATGGTTTCCAACTTTTGCGTTATCGGAATTGCCATGGTTGGGCTCGATCGGTGGCTTAACTCTCGAGTGTTCATTCGGTCCCACTGTTAATTTGTGAACCCTTGTCTAAGTGTACGAGCGTACTGTTAATATTTTTGTTCCAAATTTTTGTAGGTAGAAGATAATAATACACGAACTTGCAGCATCAATCTAGTGGACGTCGCAAGAGCAGGACGTATTGAAATTCTGTGAAGCACCGAGTGAATCTGAACACGATCTCCTGTTCTGGACCCTGATATTGACCTCTTGGGCGAAGTCAGACGGGCACTCGGCGTTTCGTCTACTGCTTTCTGGCTGACACCCAGTTTCCAAAAGCTACCCTTTGATCTAAAAAGAGTCACTTGAGCTGTTTTTATCGTCGATAATGACTCAGACGTGCTCCATTCGCAGATGGACCGGTTATCGGTGCGCATTCGCGAGGGCACAAATACACCCCGGGTGACGAGCGGCCTCCGGTTATCAAACTTGCCGTCGAAAGCAGATTTCCTAATTCGAAAATCATGATGCAAATACCTTTGAAAACATTTCCTCCGCCTCTAATATTAGTCAATATTGCTGGCTTTGAAGTCGGCTCGAGTTTCCTCGTAGTGAAATTGGAGGCCTGTTTTTGCGGCCTGAATCCGCGTAGGCAAGGGGTTGGCTGGATGGGAATATGTTCGGTTTGTCAGGCCGCTTATTAATTCACTGCAACGGCTTCGAAGCCCTTCTGGACCAAAATAGACAGTCCATGCGAGTTGGAACGCGTGCTGCTGACGGCTTTCAGGTACGAAATGGACAATAATATTTTTCGACAGCATATTTTCAAGGCGTTTTTTTAATCTATTTTTTATGCTTCTTCGGTTCAGTGGCACCTGGATAGTTGTCTCAGTTTCTCTTTCTGACATCTTGTTAATAAGGGCAGCAGGAGTCAACCTTGCAGTTTGGAAATTAATTACACACTAAGCAGTGCGCCTGCGGAGCCTTTGATTTTACCTGCAGCTTCAAACTCGAAGTCCAAGTTCAACTAATCTTTTAGATGCCCTTCTTCGACGAACTCAATGTCAAAGCGAGTACTGAGAATTTGAGCTATCAATTTTGCAAGACACAAGTCTGATTCAGATTCCATTGTACAATTATCTACTCACCTCGAACTTCTCTCGCACAAAGTTCCGACCGAGGCAGACAATTTTCAGCGCCACCTCGAGGACGAACAGGCCGAGAATCCCAATGCTGACGAAGTGCAGCACGGCTGAGACGTCGTGCAGTACCTTGGCGTGGCTGAACTCCTGCTGGAAGTTGGCGAACGCCGAAGTCGCCGACGAATACGACCGGTTGGTGTCATCCCAGGCGGCGGCGCCGGCGTCGCTGGCGACGTGTCGACGCAACCGCGGCTGGTGGGACCCGGCTACCGACGGACTGGGCGAGCTCGCTCCGGGCTGCCCGCCAGCCACCGAGGAGGTCACGTTGCATGAGATGCTGGAGTTCTGACTCAGCGTCAGGAGCACGTCGGCCATGTTGGTCACCAGGCGCTCGGCAAACTGAGGCGACGACGTCAGCTCCGGACTGAAGGCCGGCAGCAGGAGGCCTCGCTCGCCGAGCTGCTTGGCGAATGTTCGATTGACGAATCCGGCAGTCTGCACGAAGGCGTCCTCGAGCTCCTGCTTCTCGCCTGCAATTCGCAAATTTGTGAGGCGCCGGTGTTTCGGATTCAGGCAATTTTGAGCTTGAGAAGTTTGGAGTTGTGAAACCGACCCAGCGAAATAGCATCGAGACAAAGTGACCGACTCGCTTTGGGTGGATCCCTAGGATAGCAGCTCCATTTCCGATTGGAGTCTCCTACCATAGGGTTTTTTGCATCAACTGATAGCTCGTATCGGGATGCAGTGCTCGGTGCCACAATCCATTGGTTACACAGCCACATGGACTCGAGCTTCAGCTCTGCTAACTCTCATCTGTTTTCTACATGTCTTCATCCCTGACTAATCCTTTGGGATAACTAAAATCAACAGCATTGAGCTTAAATTCCTGAGATTCCGAGAACCCTTTAGAAAATCCCTAAACTGCGTAAGCAGTTTCCATCATCAACAAAATTCTCCGCTATTCGGCCATTTTCGAATATTCCGTCCTTGCAGCCTCTTCCATCATCTTCCTAAGCCCCTTTCAGGTAAATCTCAAATTCCAAAGATTTCCACAAACCCATGCAGATTAAACCTGGATGCGGTGTGCATCCCGGATGGATGCATCGGACTCCAGGAACGATGGATGAATAAATATGGAGGCTTCAATCGGAGAATAAACCCCACCCAGCATATCCTGACAGCCCACAGCCAGGCACTGAGCAAATCCTGACAGCCCACAGCCAGGCACTGAGCAAATCCTGACAGCCCACAGCCAGGCACTGAGCAAATCCTGACAGCCCACAGCCAGGCACTGAGCAAATCCTGACAGCCCACAGCCAGGCACTGAGCAAATCCTGACAGCCCACAGCCAGGCACTGAGCAAATCCTGACAGCCCACAGCCAGGCACTGAGCAAATCCTGACAGCCCACAGCCAGGCACTGAGCAAATCCTGACAGCCCACAGCCAGGCACTGAGCAAATCCTGACAGCCCACAGCCAGGCACTGAGCAAATCCTGACAGCCCACAGTCAGGCACTGAGCAAATCCTGACAGCCCACAGCCAGGCACTGAGCAAATCCTGACAGCCCACAGCCAGGCACTGAGCAAATCCTGACAGCCCACAGCCAGGCACTCAGCATATCCTGACAGCCCACAGTCAGGCACTGAGCAAATCCTGACAGCCCACAGTCAGGCACTCAGCATATCCTGACACCCCACAGACGGCACCTATAGTCCTGGCTACTTACTGGTGATGGCCTTGATCTCCAGGATGATCTCGGCGATCACAATGACGGCGTCGATGAGCACGAAGGCGCACAGGATGATCTGCACTACGTTGGACCGGATTGCCAGCAGCCGCTGGCGGTGGCGCGCCTGAGGCTTTGGCCGCCATTTGCCGTTGCAGCTGCCGCCGCCGACCGAGGCGTGGACGGCAACGTCGGCGACAGGAGGCTGAGCAGCGACGATGAAGCTGACGAGGAGGAGGCGGCGGCAAACAGCAGCGGCGGCCTGGCTGGTGGCCCGCCGCCAAGGGCTCCTCCGTCGTCGCATTCATCGGATTCGTCACCGGATGACCGGTGGCGATAGCGGCTGCGCCCAAACCGAGGCAGCTTGACTGCTTCTGTCTGCTTCTGTCTGCTTCTGTCTGCTTCTGTCTGCTTCTGTCTGCTTCTGTCTGCTTCTGTCTGCTTCTGTCTGCTTCTGTCTGCTTCTGTCTGCTTCTGTCTGCTTCTGTCTGCTTCTGTCTGCTTCTGTCTGCTTCTGTCTGCTTCTGTCTGCTTCTGTCTGCTTCTGTCTGCTTCTGTCTGCTTCTGTCTGCTTCTGTCTGCTTCTGTCTGCTTCTGTCTGCTTCTGTCTGCTTCTGTCTGCTTCTGTCTGCTTCTGTCTGCTTCTGTCTGCTTCTGTCTGCTTCTGTCTGCTTCTGTCTGCTTCTGTCTGCTTCTGTCTGCTTCTGTCTGCTTCTGTCTGCTTCTGTCTGCTTCTGTCTGCTTCTGTCTGCTTCTGTCTGCTTCTGTCTGCTTCTGTCTGCTTCTGTCTGCTTCTGTCTGCTTCTGTCTGCTTCTGTCTGCTTCTGTCTGCTTCTGTCTGCTTCTGTCTGCTTCTGTCTGCTTCTGTCTGCTTCTGTCTGCTTCTGTCTGCTTCTGTCTGCTTCTGTCTGCTTCTCTGCTGCTTTCTATGCTTCTAAATCCTTCGGGGTCCAAGTTTGTCAGCTCAGATAAGGCCGAGTCTTAGGAAGGCCGCACTGCTCAGTAGTCGGACTCTTTTGATCCGGGTCAAGCAATTCCCAACCCCCCCCCCCTTTCAGCCTCAGCCGGTGCCAACCCGCGGAGAGCATCAGGGAAGGCAGGGAGCGAGTTGTCCGGAATGCCTGCTCCCATTGGCCCAGTGAGATTGGATGCTCAGCTGAGGAGTTCCAGACGGAGGCTTGAGCAGGGAAGGGACCATGAGCTGCTTGTTGATTAAAATAGGTTGTTTGTTAAACCGCTTCGATAGCTTTTGAATCCAAGTCGCTTTATTTGGTGCTTTCGATCGAAAGGATTTGGTATTTAAATCCCTCAATTGCGACATTCAGTGGTCAATTTTTTAACTCAGACACAGATTTGTCCTCTTTTAGCTCGAGATTGTGCCGAACTGAGAGAAAGGCCTGAGGGAGCAGAACTAAGGTCAGGCCAGCTTCCCAGACTAATTACCGCTGGGTTCCCCCGGCTCTCGGGAGAGTCTCGAACTCAGACTAAGTGCGGCCGCTCTGTGACAGCTCGCGTCTCCATCAAGGCATCAAAGGCTCCGGGAGGGGGGGAGCTGGAGAGGCGGCCTCTCTGTGTGCCCCTGGATTCCTGGGAATTCCCAGCTAGCAGCGAAGGTAGCGAAGACGAGGCGGCGTTGTCACGGAAACGAGGACTCGAGCAGGGAGCTCCGGAGGCGGAGTCTGGGGCGGCGGCGGCTGTTTTTGGCATGGAATTTTCCAGTTTGCGCGCAACAGACGCGGTGGGGGGGGGCATTTTTGTTCATTCTGCTACTGCGGAGGAGGGGGCAGGGAGGACAAAGAGGCGGGTTTTCCCCGCTCCCCAATCATTGATTGATCCCTTTGCGAAAGCGAGCTCGGCAAGTGAGCTGCTCACAGTCACCGCCCTTTATATTCAGAAGAAGTGATGAAGGAAAGGCAATAAAAAGCACAAGCAGCTGTGAGGTCACTGCTCAGATAGGGAGAGTGAAAGTGAGTTTATTGTATTGGATTATGATTATTATTATCGCACACGCATTGTCCCGGGCACAAAGGCCGATAAAAAAGCAGCCGATTCCTCTTTTGAGCACAAAGGCGAGCGGACGGAAAATCCAGGATTAAAACAAAAGGTTTGGCAGGGGAAACTCCGGCAGGGGAGGCTTCGATCGCGAATTAAAAAGCTGGGCGGAACTGCCGCCTTCCGGTTGCTATGGGATATTTTTAGCTGCCTTGCCATACGAGCTCGAAATTCGATCAATTGGTAGACGGCCGATCCGCTCAGTAGCCGAATAATGTGTTTTAAAAGTACACCATTTTAGCAATCCACTTCTTTTATTCATCCTTGACGTTGGCTAGATTAGCAATCCATTTTATCCAATTCATAACTGATTAGCTAGATTAGCAATTCAATTCTATTCCTTCATTCATGATTGGCTAGATTAGCAATCCATTCTGTTTCTATATTAATTCAGTGCTTTGGCTAGACTAGCAATCCATTTTATCCAATTCATTCATGATTAACAAACCCAATTTTACGCGTGCTGCAGAATACGCAACAGAAGCATTAAAGAGTCAAAGGAAAAATGAATAAACAATTTCATCCTTCAAACTCTATCCATTTGCAAAACACGCATAGAAAATTTAGCTTTTTCCTACTGTCAGTAGTGCAATATGTTAGAAATCTAAAATACAATATTTTTCTGTAACCAAAACCGGCTGCCCTCTGCAACACGCCAAGGGATATCGATTCCGGGGATTACTGGGCTGCACATGGAGGGGGAAAGTTTGTTTTGGGACAAGTTTGAGCTTTAAGAAGATTAGCTGTCGATTGCCGCTGCAGACTAAGCTAATTACCAGCGCCTCTATCCCGCTGCCGGGATCTGAAAGGCCGGCCCCTGCGACTCATAATCTGCTCCAGTCGATCATTCTCTGTCCCCGGGGATCCGAGACGGATCTCCCCTTGTCTTGAAGGCTTTCAGTTTCTGTGCCATTATTTTTAAACTGCAAACCGGCTGTCTGTCAACTGGCCCGCCGGGACGCCGCCTCAAATCGATGAGGGATATTGGGCCTGCAGCTGCTGCCTGTTCGCAATTGGATTGCTAATCTAGCCAACCATGGATTTGCTAATACAATGGATTGCTAATCTAGCCAATCATGGATTAGCTAATACAATGGATTGCTAATCTAGCCAATCATGGATTAGCTAATACATTGGATTGCTAATCTAGCCAACCATGGATTTGCTAATACAATGGATTGCTAATCTAGCCAATCATGGATTTGCTAATACAATGGATTGCTAATCTAGCCAATCATGGATTAGCTAATACAATGGATTGCTAATCTAGCCAATCATGGATTTGCTAATACAATGGATTGCTAATCTAGCCAATCATGGATTTGCTAATACAATGGATTGCTAATCTAGCCAATCATGGATTAGCTAATACAATGGATTGCTAATCTAGCCAATCATGGATTTGCTAATACAATGGATTGCTAATCTAGCCAATCATGGATTTGCTAATACAATGGATTGCTAATCTAGCCAATCATGGATTTGCTAATACAATGGATTGCTAATCTAGCCAATCATGGATTAGCTAATACATTGGATTGCTAATCTAGCCAATCATCGATTAGCTAATACAATGGATTGCTAATCTAGCCAATCATGGATTTGCTAATACAATGGATTGCTAATCTAGCCAATCATGGATTTGCTAATACAATGGATTGCTAATCTAGCCAATCATGGATTTGCTAATACAATGGATTGCTAATCTAGCCAATCATGGATTTGCTAATACAATGGATTGCTAATCTAGCCAATCATGGATTAGCTAATACAATGGATTGCTAATCTAGCCAATCATGGATTAGCTAATACAATGGATTGCTAATCTAGCCAACCATGGATTAGCTAATACAATAGATCGCTAATCTAGCCAATCATGGATTAGCTAATACAATGGATTTCAGCTCAAGCAACAGCAGCGGTAAGAAATCACTCACGACTTTTTTCTCCGCTTCGTATTCACGGAGCCGATTTCGCTCTGCAGGATGGCCAAGTCAATGTTGTCCTTCTGCAGCTGCTTGATGAACTTTTTGTTGTTCATCCAGCCGAACTGGTAGGAGTACCTGCGGGCCGGTGACAGCTTGACATTCAAATGTACCTTCTTTGCTTCAGAATGCGAATCGTTGAAATTTTGATTCTTTATGTCCTGCTTTCGGCTTGGATTTGGTTTGCTTGTGTTATGAATCATGCTGATAACCAGCACTGTACATTGCGTCTATAGATAACCAGCACTGTACATTGCGTCTATAGATAACCAGCACTGTACATTGCGTCTATAGATAACCAGCACTGTACATTGTGTCCATAGATGACTAGCACTGTACATTGCGTCTATAGATAACCAGCACATTGTGTCCATAGATGACTAGCACTGTACATTGCGTCTATAGATAACCAGCACTGTACATTGTGTCCATAGATGACTAGCACTGTACATTGCGTCTATAGATAACCAGCACATTGTGTCCATAGATGACTAGCACTGTACATTGTGTCTATTATGTCTATAGATAAGCAGCACTTTACAATGTGTCTAAAGATAAGCAGTAATTTTAATCACAAGTCAGTTTTCAGTCATATTCACAGTTAAAGTTCAGTTTTATAAAGTTAAGGCTGGAAATTCAGTCATCAAGTGCACATTGCCCCACACACTGCTGAGTTCTTCGCTGGCCTCTGAGACTTTGGCAGACGCTTAGAATTCGACTGCAGCCTCCTCAGCTCCCGCAGCCCCAGGCAACCTCAGCTGACCCCGAAAAAGAAAACATCAGCCGGAGGGGGCAAACAAACGGCCGAAGAAGCGATGCCGTGATTGAGTGGGGCTTGGGGCGATCGCGGAGCTTCAAGCTCCGCTGGGAAGAACCGGGACAGCAATTATGCGTTACCCCGGATCCCGGCGGCATCCCCGACCGTCGGGGACTCGGCTGTTTGCGGATTCCGCTAGGAGCTTCTGAGTGGCGATCAAAGATTATAGCACAGGCCTTCACAAATTTGTCTGTCTGTCTGTCTGTCTGTCTGTCTGTCTGTCTGTCTGTCTGTCTGTCTGTCTGTCTGTCTGTCTGTCTGTCTGTCTGTCTGTCTGTCTGTCTGTCTGTCTGTCTGTCTGTCTGTCTGTCTGTCTGTCTGTCTGTCTGTCTGTCTGTCTGTCTGTCTGTCCGTCTGTGCAAAAGTGTGCTCACCCTTATTTAGTCCCCAGCACTTTAACACCCAGAATGAGCAGCAGCTAAGAGAGGAAAGGCCTTAACAGGGGCTACAATAGACTGGGCAATGCTGTGAGTTTCATGTATCTTTCGCTTCAACGATCTTCACACGGCTTCCGCTCCGTGCCATTCTAGGTTAAAACTGCCCGGGTTTTCAATAAAACTTGCTTAAAGTTTAACGAAAAGAAGAGAAATGTGAGCGCAAATCGGGAGTGTTTCGCGTCTGGATCAGCGAGCCGAAGCGTCTGGACTTCAAGCTGAGTTGGCAGGCCTTGCGATTCCCCAAACAACCCCAAAGAGTGCGCGCGGCGCCTCGAACTTTCAAATAAACAGCGTCGTAAAGCCGCAGCAGCAGCAGCAGCAGCAACTGCGTGCTGCAGAGAAAGCAGAAGAAAGCCATTTTAGTATCCACCCAGAGTTCCAGAGCGCGCAACGGTGGAAATGTGTCCCCCCAAAATATTTTTTGCTTGCTGCATCCTCTGCGCCCGGTGCAGCTGCGCAGAAAGCTGCTGGCACAGCGGATCCCCAGGCCTGCCCGCCCCCGCCCTGGGTGTCCAGCTGGTGCTGATAGCCGCTGGTCTGAAAATGATGCGCTGTCGCTCCAGCCCCGGCTGCCAGGGGGGGGGAGAGCTCTCGGGTCGGAGGAGAAACCCGAATTGTGGAAAAATATTTACTTAGAAGGAAAAAATTCTACAGGTGCTCCGGGACGGCAGAGAATCGTAATTAAGATGAAGTGGAAGCTGCTTCGCTGTGTGGTAAAGTAAATGAGACAGGTTTGACTTCATGGAAAAGTCACTCAGCCACAGTCACTCAGACACAGTCACTCAGCCACAGTCACTCAGACAGTCACTCAGCACAGTCACTCAGCCACAGTCACTCAGACAGTCACTCAGCCACAGTCACTCAGACACAGTCACTCAGACACAGTCACTCAGCACAGTCACTCAGACAGTCACTCAGACAGTCACTCAGACACAGTCACTCAGCCAGTCACTCAGACAGTCACTCAGCCACAGTCACTCAGACAGTCACTCAGCCGCAGTCACTCAAACACAGTCACTCAGACAGTCACTCAGCCGCAGTCACTCAGACACAGTCACTCAGACAGTCACTCAGATAGTCACTCAGACATAGTCACTCAGCCACAGTCACTCAGACAGTCACTCAGACAGTCACTCAGACACAGTCATTCAGACACAGTCACTCAGCCGCAGTCACTCAGCCACAGTCACTCAGACACAGTCACTCAGACACAGTCACTCAGCCACAGTCACTCAGCCACAGTCACTCAGACAGTCACTCAGACACAGTCACTCAGCCAGTCACTCAGACAGTCACTCAGCTACAGTCACTCAGACAGTCACTCAGCCGCAGTCACTCAAACACAGTCACTCAGACAGTCACTCAGATAGTCACTCAGACACAGTCACTCAGACAGTCACTCAGACAGTCACTCAGCTACAGTCACTCAGACAGTCACTCAGACAGTCACTCAGACAGTCACTCAGACATAGTCACTCAGCCACAGTCACTCAGACAGGCACTCAGCTACAGTCACTCAGGCAGTCACTCAGCCACAGTCACTCAGACAGTCACTCAGACAGTCACTCAGATAGTCACTCAGACATAGTCACTCAGCCACAGTCACTCAGACAGTCACTCAGACAGTCACTCAGACACAGTCACTCAGCCGCAGTCACTCAAAAACAGTCACTCAGACAGTCACTCAGACACAATCACTCAGCCGCAGTCACTCAGACACAGTCACTCAGCCGCAGTCACTCAAACACAGTCACTCAGACAGTCACTCAGACACAATCACTCAGCCGCAGTCACTCAGACACAGTCACTCAGCCGCAGTCACTCAGACACAGTCACTCAGCCGCAGTCACTCAAACACAGTCACTCAGACAGTCACTCAGACACAATCACTCAGCCGCAGTCACTCAGACACAATCACTCAGCCGCAGTCACTCAGACACAATCACTCAGCCGCAGTCACTCAGACACAGTCACTCAGACGCAGTCACTCAAACACAGTCACTCAGACAGTCACTCAGACACAATCACTCAGCCGCAGTCACTCAGACACAATCACTCAGCCGCAGTCACTCAGACACAGTCACTCAGCCGCAGTCACTCAAACACAGTCACTCAGACAGTCACTCAGACACAATCACTCAGCCACAGTCACTCAGACACAGTCACTCAGCCGCAGTCACTCAGACAGTCACTCAGCCGCAGTCACTCAAACACAGTCACTCAGCCGCAGTCACTCAAACACAGTCACTCAGACAGTCACTCAGACACAGTCACTCAGCCGCAGTCACTCAAACACAGTCACTCAGACAGTCACTCAGACACAATCACTCAGACACAATCACTCAGCCACAGTCACTCAGACACAGTCACTCAGACACAGTCACTCAGCCGCAGTCACTCAAACACAGTTACTCAGACAGTCACTCAGACACAGTCACTCAGCCGCAGTCACTCAAACACAGTTACTCAGACAGTCACTCAGACACAGTCACTCAGACGCAGTCACTCAAACACAGTCACTCAGACAGTCACTCAGACACAATCACTCAGACACAATCACTCAGCCACAGTCACTCAGACACAGTCACTCAGACACAGTCACTCAGCCGCAGTCACTCAAACACAGTTACTCAGACAGTCACTCAGACACAGTCACTCAGCCGCAGTCACTCAAACACAGTTACTCAGACAGTCACTCAGACACAGTCACTCAGCCGCAGTCACTCAAACACAGTCACTCAGACACAGTCACTCAGACACAGTCACTCAGCCGCAGTCACTCAGACACAGTCACTCAGACAGTCACTCAGACACAGTCACTCAGACAGTCACTCAAACACAGTTACTCAGACAGTCACTCAGACACAGTCACTCAGCCGCAGTCACTCAGACAGTCACTCAGACACAGTCACTCAGACGCAGTCACTCAGACAGTCACTCAGACACAGTCACTCAGCCGCAGTCACTCAAACACAGTTACTCATACAGTCACTCAGACACAGTCACTCAGCCGCAGTCACTCAGACAGTCACTCAGACACAGTCACTCAGACACAGTCACTCAGACAGTCACTCAGACACAGTCACTCAGACACAGTCGCAGGGGACACAGGGAACCTTTCGCTAATGAAAAACACAGTTAATCGTTTAACCAAAAAACAGGTGATAAAAAGCGCAGATCCGGAAACGCGAAGATGTCACAAATGGTGGGGGACGCGTGCGGGGCGGTGGAATCGGGTGCAGATGGGGATCCCAGATTCCGAGGGGTATCGGGTGGTGTTTCATTCTGCGGCCCCACTTGAAGGCAGCAAGTTGCGATGCGGCTGTTTCTCACGCCGCCAAGCGAGTTTGTTTATCCGAACCGCACCGCCGCAAGCAAGTGCGCGAGGAGGACACCGGCAGGACCGGCTGCCTCCCAACTCCAATCGTCGCGCAAAAGTCCAAATATTCGGTCCCGTGGCGGTGGAGTTTTGTTTTACTGCGTCCCATTTTTGTTATAAACAAATGTCGATTAAGCAATCCGGGGGTTAATGCTTCAAGCTGCTGTACTGACGGTTATTCGAGATCCAAGCTCCGAGCCACCGATCGGGTTCAAGACTTGACCGATGATCCGGGCTGACCCTGGCTCTGCTCGGCCATGGGAACTCGGCCCTGTCGCTGCCACGTGCCCTGAATGACAGAACTGATTCAAAGCGGCCGTGAGCCTCGGCTCCCTCTTTTAATTAATGACGCCCAGCCTTCCTCTTACCCAGGGACAGCGGCAGCTCAGCATCGGAGCCGAGCGGGAAGAGAAATGGACTTTGAGCGATGGAAACTCCTAGAATGAAGGGAATTCTAGCGCAAATTTCCGATAAAATTCCTTCTTGGGAGAGGACTTTCCAAATGCCTATCCGCGTGGGCCCGGACATTCAATCGAGTTTGGCCTCAGCCTCTTTTGTGTCCCCTCCGTCTCACGGCTGGGGCTGGCTGCGCGGCTCCGAGTTTTATGCGGCGGCGGCCGTCCTCTCTGACTGAGATCGGACTTATCGCTATCCCACGAAGTCCGCGCGCCGCCCGTGTTTCTCTATCGATATTGAGCTCAGCCAGACCGGCTCCATGATCTATGATTTATTGCCAGCTGAGTAAATTGCAATCTCTCTAGTCTCCATTTATTCATCAGTAGCTGCGGTGGTTGTAGCGGCGCAAACTGGATCGATAATGGATCGATAAAGGAGTGAGGTGGACGGCCTAGGGAGGAGGGCGGTTGTACATGTACATTGCGAATGCACATTGATTCAGTTGATGGGTTGAATGGCAGAGGGTGGGGCGATTTAATTTGGGTTCCGGGGTGCTTTCCACCGCCCACTGTGTTTAAGGTGGGTCCCGGCGCGCACTTGTCTCGGGGCTTGGTGCGCCGCGGCCTAGGCGGGGGTGGGTGTCAGTGAGGGCTTTCGTGCTTTGTACCCGCCTCGCACTGTCTCGCTTCGCTGGGCTTGCGTAGAACGCACATTGATTCAATCGATGGGGGAATGGCGGAGGGTAGGGAATGATTTACTAGAATTTGGGGTTCAACACAGAACGCTGTATTGAGGGTGAACCAGACCCCAGGGCGCTGAGAATGTACATTGTGTTG
The DNA here is from genome assembly GCA_002269645.1 of Macrostomum lignano. Lineage (NCBI taxonomy): Eukaryota > Metazoa > Platyhelminthes > Macrostomidae > Macrostomum > Macrostomum lignano. The sequence goes on from NIVC01004680.1 coordinate 27,330, forward strand.
ACAATGAAAAAACGCGTACGCTGCGGAATAGGCCTGGCTGCCCAATTATTGCCTCCTTGCTGGCTGGCAGCACTCACAGCCCTCACTCAAACTAACTGACCAAGCTCGCCAGGCCAAACTGAGATGCCTGCGTCGAGGGCTCTTTGAGCTCACCCGTTACGGCCCCGCCTAGAAAGCCGACGGCCACCACCACCGCTGCCGCTTGTCGATCGTCCACTTGGCGGATCACCTGGCGTGGCAGCGGCATTTTCGGCCGAGTCGGCAATGCTCTCGGCAGCAGTGACCGCCGCGGCGGCTGCCTCGGCCTCCTCCTGATCCTGGTCCGTCTCCACCAGGAAGACGGCGGCATTTCGACGCGTCCGAAATCGGCTGGGAGACGGCGGCGCGTTCTTGTCCGAGCCGTGGAGATGCTGCTTGTCCATCTTGTTGGGATCCGCGGGACTTCTGCCGGCTCAACAGTCTTGCCGGCCTGCCACTTCTCGGGATATTTTCCCCATTGCAGCGCCGGGAATGGGGCTGAGGCGGTCCGGGATTGGGCTCCTGTCTGGCTTTGTGGGATTGGACCAGGCGCGCCGGAAATTCCGCACATTCCTGCGGCCCTCTGGGAAGCCACGGAGGCCTTTCAAGGGATGCCAGAGCGATGCGTGGGAAATGGAATGTGACGGGGCTGACATGACTGTCCCTGTTTCACTGTTGGGATTGGCTGGCTGTTTGTAGCAAAATGCTAGTTTAGGACATTTATGAGGGCTGAACTACCCCAGCCCCAAGCTGTACCATGCCCTCACTAAATACTTCGCTGTCTACCTCACTGACTGCCTCACTGCCTGCCTCACTGCCTGCCTCACTGCCTGCCTCACTGCCTGCCTCACTGACTGCCTCACTGTCTGCCTCACTGCCTGTCTCACTGCCTGCCTGCCTCACTGCCTGCCTCACTGCCTGCCTCACTGCCTGCCTCATTGCCTGCCTCACTGCCTGCCTCACTGTCTGCCTGCCTCACTGCCTGCCTCACTGCCTGCCTCACTGCCTGCCTCATTGCCTGCCTCACTGCCTGCCTCACCACTTCAAGGATGACTAAAGTAGCGTCTAGAAAGTGGTTAAGTAGTCCATCAGTTCTTCCCTCACTGCCTTCCTCACAAGAAAGCTCAAATTTTAATTCAGATAAACGGCCTGCTGATGACTGCTGAGGTAAAACTTATATGAAGTATAGACTTTAAAAACACGATGCCCTACTTATTTGTTTGTGGTTGGTTAAACAGTAGTATGTATTGCAAATGCTCTATTTTTTCCAAATCTTTTTATTGCTGACTATAGATAGATAGATAGATAGATAGATAGATAGATAGATAGATAGATAGATAGATAGATAGATAGATAGATAGATAGATAGATAGATAGATAGATAGATAGATAGATAGATAGATAGATAGATAGATAGATAGATAGATAGATAGATAGATAGATAGATAGATAGATAGATAGATAGATAGATAGATAGATAGATAGATAGATAGATAGATAGATAGATAGATAGATAGATAGATAGATAGATAGATAGATAGATAGATAGATAGATAGATAGATAGATAGATAGATAGATAGATAGATAGATAGATAGATAGATAGATAGATAGATAGATAGATAGATAGATAGATAGATAGATAGATAGATAGATAGATAGATAGATAGATAGATAGATAGATAGATAGATAGATAGATAGATAGATAGATAGATAGATAGATAGATAGATAGATAGATAGATAGATAGATAGATAGATAGATAGATAGATAGATAGATAGATAGATAGATAGATAGATAGATAGATAGATAGATAGATAGATAGATAGATAGATAGATAGATAGATAGATAGATAGATAGATAATCGATAAAAATTGCCGCGAATCCCAGCACCAAGTTGTCTTATCTGCCTTAGGCCACGGGGGCTCACCTATCGCATGCGGCTGTTGAGCTAATCCTCCCAGCCCTTAATCCCCATGGAAGCGGAATAGGTATTCTGTGAGTTGCCAGGCGCCGGTTATTCCCAGCTGATTAGCTGTCCAACCGGGCGAGCAGAACCCTCTCTGCCCACTGAAGCAGTCCACGGGGGGGGGGCTTTGCAGTTCTCAGCTGAGCTCTGGCGTGAAAGGCAAAAAATCATCATTTAAGAAGAATTTGTGAAGAGGCAGCCCGTCCTCCGGACTCTCTAGCAATCGCCTATTATTGCCTGTTAGTGACTGCGTGCTGTTCTTTGGGGATATCCGGAAAATAAATTAATAACCAGCTAATATAATTAGGCTTCAGGGAGTTGGGAGATAATGATGATTGGGAAATGGGAGATCTATTTTTCTGACTTTAAATATCAGCAGCAGCAGCAGCACCTGAAGTTTGAACTTAAATTTTTAAAAAAGCAAATTCGCTAATGTCTTACCCATAAAATTAATGAGTCAGGAAGTGAAAGCGGCGGTAGATATGGTGGTAGATATATTGGTAGGTATGGCGGTAGGTATGGCGGTAGATATGGCGGTAGATATGGCGGTAGATATGGCGGTAGATATGGCGGTAGATATACTCGTAGCGGTAGATATGGCGGTAGATATGGCTGGTAGATATGGCGGTAGATATACTCGTAGTGGTAGATATAACAGTACCGACAGACATGGTGACGAAAGTGGTGCAAGAAGTGGCGCCCAAACGACAAGGGAGAGCCCAGAGAATGGCGCAAGAACCTGTACGCCAAAAGTTGCTACACTGCCTGGGAGTATCTCTGCGCTCGAACTTGAACTTTAGTTTATGACCCATTAACTGAAGTCACGATAGTACGAACTTGACGCGAACTTGAAACTTGAAGGGCGTTAAGTACGCTTGACCCCTATAAAATACACCAGGATGAGTCGAAACTGCCAGGAGGCCCGAGGCCGCCGCTAGCCCTCACTAAGCGGCTCGAGTCTGCGTCTCACTTTCTACTGCGGCTGTCAGCGGCCGCCGCCTCGGCCTCTCGCTCGGCCGAGTCACCGCTGGCCGCGTAGTCCAGATAGAGGCTCCACAGCGACGCTGATACGTCCTCGAAGAAGCTGCCGCTGTCGCTGAGGGAGCCGCAGCTGCTGGCGGAGAGGCTGTGGTTCGAGGCAGACTTGCTGATGCGGCTCTTGCAGGTCGGCATGTTAGGACGCGAGCCGGGGGTTGGGGGACTCAGACGAGGAGACCGCAGATGGAGGGCGAATAAATGGCAAGGATTTCTGGGAGAACCGCTGTTTGTTATACGCGTGCCGGAGGCGAGGGGGGGTTCGGCAGAGGAAGGGAAACCCGGGGGAAGGGAGATGGGGATTTTTGTCCCATCTTGGCTGGGAATGATGCTTGGAGCACAGGCCGTGAGGAGTTTGTGCGAGATTTGAGCCAGGCTGGGGCTCTCGGAGGCGCCGATGACCAATGATTGTACATCTGGCAGCCTCCGCCCCGCTCGCACGCGAGTTATTCATTCCATAGATGCTGAGCCATCAGTGTTTGGGGATGGGGCAGCCAGTCAGAGCGTGACACCTTCCATATTCAGAATGATGGAGCGGCCGCATTGTAGTCAGTGATGGATGCCCGACAACAGCTCCCGCCATTTTCTGCGACAGATCTCAGCAGCAGACATGAATCAAGTGCAAATTGCTGCCAAGACACTTGAATTTCCATCTTACTTACTAGTAGTAGGCAGTAGAGCATTTCAACTGTAGGATTTATTTGTGAAGTAGACTGTGAAATAGGCATAACGCTAATGAATAGCGGTTTCTATATTATGAGAAACCAGTCGATGCGAAATTATTCTGGAGATTAATTAAGATGTCCGAGCTTTCCGAGCAAAATAGCTGGGGATTAAATCTCGTAATAAACTTCTCCGGATTCTGCACCCGCCTACGCGCACACAAAAAGACTTGAGCAGAAATTCTTGCCTAAGCTGAAATCCTCATTGAACAGGCGGACAGGTGATGCGCAACCGCGATGAGCTCTTCATGAAGGAGAAAAAGAAAGTAAAAGATGAACTTCTTTTCAAGTCGGGGCAACGCGTCATGCTTGAGACAAGTGCTGCCCTCTTAATTGAGGCTGAGTCGCGTGATTTTTGAGTTACAATTTGAACTCATGGACAGCTGCATTCCAAGGGAGTCAGACTTAATTAAGAGGCAGGTGAGCCTGGTGAGGCAGGCCAGAGCATGTAGGAGCTATGGGGAGATAGGGAGATGGGGATATGGGGAGATGGGAATATGGGAATATGGGGATATGGGGACATGGGAATGTGGGGGGATGGGGAGATGGGAATATGGGAATATGGGGATATGGGGAGATGTGAGGATACGGAGATGGGAATATGGGAATATGGAGAGATGGGAATATGGGGAGATAGGAATATGGGAATATGGGGATATGGGGGATGAGGAGATGGGGAGATGGGAATATGGGAGATAGGAATATGGGGAGATAGGAATATGGGAATATGGGGAGATGGGAATATGGGGAGATAGGAATATGGGAATATGGGAATATTGGGGATGAGGAGATGGGGAGATGGGAATATGGGGAGATAGGAATATGGGAATATGGGGATATGGGGAGATGGGAATATGGGGATATGGGAATATGGGGAGATGGGAATATGGGGATATGGGGATATGGGAATATGGGGAGATGGGAATATGGGGATATGGGGAGATGGGAATATAGGGAGATGGGAATATGGGGAGATAGGAATATGGGAATATGGGGATATGGGGAGATGGGGAGATGGGAAGATGGGGAGATGGGAATATGGGGAGATGGGAATATGGGGAGATGGCAGATGGAAGATGGGGAGAAAGGGAGATGGGAAGATGGGGAGATGGCAGATGGGAAGATGGGGAGATGGGGAGATGGGAAGATGGGGAGATGGCAGATGGAAGATGGGGAGAAAGGGAGATGGGAAGATGGGGAGATGAGAGAATAGGGATCTGGGGGATGGTAAGAAGAGGAGCTGGGAAGATGGGAATTAAGTACGTGAGAGATGCAGAGGTGCGCAGAGCACGGAGAGACAGGGCGGTGCGGAGGCGGCGGTCCGGGGGCAATTCTTGTATCTGATTAGCCGCTGGTCTGATTGACTCCGGCGGGATGCCGTGCACTGCAGCAAATGAATGGAGCGGGACGGAGGGCAAGGATGGCGGCGGCGGGGAGGGACGGAGGGCCCCTTGGGCTGCAGGAACAGAAAAGGAGATGATTTGGTGGGAGATGAGGCCCAGCTTCCCAACCCGGAAGAGCCACCCGGAGAACGGAGGCTCGGGGGGGGGGTCAAGCTTGGCTTCACAATGGAGTGGCTGGAGGGCCTCTCAGCTCGAATCAGCAGTCCGTTGCAACGCGGCTTGAGCTGGGGAGATGGGGCGAGAGGGGAAGGACGGGGCAGAGACTTTCACGGACTCCGCGGCTCCCCTAGTGAAAGAAAGTTCTCATAGGTTCTCATTATTTCCTAAACCAGATCGAATTGCCAGATCACAGCACGGTCACAAGAATTTGCTTTTAGAAGGAAGAGCTGAATTAGGTGGCAGCGAAGTTTGCAACTTTTTCGTAAGAATTTTTCAGGAAAATCGAGCGGCAATGGGTGTCGGATTTCCAAGATCGATGGGCGGCGTGTGGGAGCGCTGGCTGCTTTCTCACGCCTTGAGTGAGATTACAAGCGGCTGTGGCAGCCCGCGAGCTAGAATGAGATTTGATGGCTCCCGGAAGGATCGGGACAGCTTCTGAAGAATTGGGAGGTCAGGGTGGAGTTCAGGGTGGTCCCTGAATGATTGGGTGATCCCTGAAGGATCAGGCGGTCCCTGAAGGATTGGGCGGTCACTGAAGTATTGGGTGGTCCCTGAAGTTATTGGGCGGTCCTTAAAGGATTGGGCGGCCCCTGAAGGATTGGGCGGTCCTTGAAGGATTGGGCGGCCCCTGAAGGATTGGGCGGTCCTTGAAGGATTGGGTGGTCCTTAAAGGATTGGGTTGTCCCTGAAGGATCGGGTTGTACCTGAAAGATCGGGCGGACCCTGAAGGATCGGGCGGTCCCTAAAGGATAAAACGGTTCCTGAAGGATGAGGCGGTTGCTGAAGGATTGAACGGCCCCTGTAGGATTGGGTGGTCCTTGAAGGATTGGTTTGCCCTGAAGGATCGGGTTGTCCCTGAAAGATCAGGCGGACCCTGAAGGATCGGGCGGTCCCTAAAGGATAAAACGGTCCCTGAAGGATTGGGCGGTCCCTGAAGGATTGGGAGGTCCTTGAAGGGTCGATGCGGTCCCTGAAGAAAATTCCCTGAAGGATCGGCGGTCTCTGAAGGGTCGGTGCGGTCCCTGAAGAAAATTCCCTGAAGGATCGGGCGGTCTCTGAAGGGTCGGTGCGGTCCCTGAAGAAAATTCCCTGAAGCCCCGTTGCCAAAAACTCCCCAAGCAGGAGCGGCTCCACTTGTCCCCTAACCGAGGCAGCAGCAGCAACAACTATCCCCCCTCCCATATCTTGCCGATATCTGCATCTGCACAAATATTAATATTTTGTCGTTGCCAGGGGAAATTCCGGCACCCGACCCCGGCTGAGGAAAGTCACTTGAATTCCCAGTAATTTTTGCATTCAGTAAAATACGCTTAGAGGCAGACAGACGGGCGATGAGGAAGTTGAGGGAATTGAGGAATTTTCTCCCACGGCCTGCCTGGCTGCCAGCAATAAATGGGAAATGAAGAGGCAGGCAGAAAATTACGATAAAGGGACGAGTCTTCTGCTTTTTGTGGTCCAGTTGCTTAATATCTGAGTCTGTCACTCCGTCAGTTATTCGTAGTTTCCCACTTATCAACAACAAGCCGCTCCTGACCTTCCATGACCTTCCCTGATGCCGAATGTTGACGAGTTCCGAGGATGTTTTAAATCTAAGCTACTCAACGCCCCTCAGCGCCCCTCCATTCCCAGCGGCCCTTCTCACTCGTCCAGCAGCGCTTTCTCGCGCGAGTGGCTCCGCCCGGAGTCCACAGACTCGGTCCGCTCCCGGCTGGTGCCGCCGAGGCCGGAGCCGCCACCCACCGAGGACTGGCCGCTGTCGGTGCTCGCCTGCCTGCCGCCGAGACCGCCGGCCGCCCCGCCTCCGGTTGCAGCCGCCGCGGCCTGGATGGCCCATTCGCATTCCGTTGACCAATCGCCGCTGCCGCCGCAGCTGCCGCCTCTGAGCAGATGCTTGGCTGCCAGGAGCTTGGCCATGGAGCTGCTCGAGTGCGGTCTTCCCATCGGTTGACGCAGAGCTTCAAGGCTTTTTATTGACAACCCGGGCCTCGCCCACCCGGAGATTCCCATTGGCCAACTGTCCCAGCCGTGTGTGGGAGTGAGAGAGAGAGAGAGAGAGAGAGAGAGAGAGAGAGAGAGAGAGAGAGAGAGAGAGAAGCTGCTGTCCCGTGCTCATCTGTCCGCAAGCCCGGGGCATAAATATTGAAGCAACCAGCCTTCAAACTTCAGCCGGCTTGGAATTGATAATCGAGCCGCGAAGTCCCGGTTTCCCGCGGCTTGACCCCCCCCCCCCGCCCTGGCCTCTCTGTTCTCCTTCTCAGAAGCTGGGAGCTCGATAAGTCTCGAATCTCCACCGCGCCTGTTGTCAAGAACTGCGAGTTTCTGCGGCTCGCGGATACAATAACAGCGGAGGGCATGATAGCAGCTCATTATGATAGCAGCTTATTACTCGAACTCAGCCGTGGGAATTCTCGCCGAGGCAATCAGTCGGATTCGAGTTTCGGCGCCCCACCCCCTCTCTCTAAACTCCCGGCAAAAGGAGTTGTGGGAAGTCGGAGCCAGGGAAATAAGTAAGGGAAAATGAGAAGAGAAGCCCCCTGCCCTTCCTTGCCGGTCTCTTTGAGTGGCTCGAACTGCGGGACCCGCCCGGCTGTTTTTGAGGCACTCCAGCGAGAAATGAAATGTTCCCGGAGCCTCGGGGGCGCCGCGCGGAGGCCTCCGTGCTTAAACCTCGCCGGTAAGGCGGATTTTCTACTGTAGGAAATGCGTGTAATCACGGTGAGTAATGCGCCAGACCAGCTCCCCTGATGAGGATTTGTGCCGGATAATATCGCCAATCACTTCCCCTATCCGTTTCTGCTGAAAGGCCTCACTGATCCGCCACCGAGGGCCCTGGTGAACCTAAACTGACCCGTCTGACCTAAACTGACTCGTCTGACCTAAACTGACCCGTCTGACCTAAACTGACCCGTCTGACCTAAACTGACCCGCCTGACCTAAACTGACCGTCTGACCTAAACTGACCCGTCTGACCTAAACTGACCCGTCTGACCTAAACTGACCCGTCTGACCTAAACTGACGCGCCTGACCTAAACTGACCCGTCTGACCTAAACTGACCGCCTGACCTAAACTGACCCGCCTGACCTAAACTGACCCGCCTGACCTAAACTGACCCGTCTGACCTAAACTGACCGGACTGAACCTAAACTGAAGAGCATGATCTACCGGTAAACTGACGAACCCGGACTAAGCTAAGCTAAACTTTCTGACCTAATCGAGGGCTGAATTGCTATCCTGTCCCAAAGAACCTCTTGACCCAATCGCGCCTGATCCATCAGCCTGATCCCATGACTTCTTCCCAACAGATATTGAATCATTGCAGCTCAACAGTTAACACAAACTTACAATCGTGCATTGCTACTATTATCAGTAGTCTGTTGCAGACTCGAGCTCATCAGTTTACACCGCTTTCTCTCGGCAAAGTTTTGGCTGGCGGCACTGCCAGTGCCATCATCATCAATCTCCACCCAGCCCGATCTAACAAAGCGCGGTTGCTATAAAAAACCCGCTGTCCTGCTCAAGTCGCCTTGGCAGCGGATCTTTGAGCACGGAAAAGCGTTGCCTTGAGCAGCTCAAAGCCCTCCCGGGGCCGGGCCCGGCTCACACAATGGGCGAATTAGGTCACGCTTGAACTCAAAGAACGATGAGGCGCGGCCTTTTTCCTCCGACCGCAGCTTCCCAAGCCAGTGATAGAAAAAAACTTGTCAGATGCGGAGCGCTCAGAGCGGCCGACAAACTTCCGTCCTGACATTTTTTTCTGTTGACTTCCGCTTCCACGTGCGGCTGGCTGCGTCCAGCAGATGAAGCCGCCGCTGACATCAGTCACCGGGAGGGTGACGGAGCGAGAGGGCAGCGCAGGCAGCAAACTTGCCGCCAAAGGCCTGGCATTCACCCAGGCTGCAGTAACAGCTCAAGCAGCCCGTCCGCACCGATAACTCTCGTTTTGAGCAGCTCAGCTCACCAGTCAGTTTTATAGAGCCTACCTGACACTCACTGCAGAGCCTACCTGACACTCACTTCAGAGCCTACCTGACACTCACTTCAGAGCCTACCTGACACTCACTGCAGAGAGCCTACCTGACACTCACTGCAGAGCCTACCTGACACTGCAGAGCCTACCTGACACTCACTGCAAAGCCTACCTGACACTCACTGCAGAGCCTACCTGACACTCACTTCAGAGCCTACCTGACACTCACTGCAGAGAGCCTACCTGACACTCACTGCAGAGCCTACCTGACACTGCAGAGCCTACCTGACACTCACTGCAGAGCCTACCTGACACTCACTGCAGAGCCTACCTGACACTCACTGCACAGCCTACCTGACTCTCATTGCACAGCCTACCTGACACTCACTGCAGAGCCTACCTGACACTCACTGCACAGCCTACCTGACTCTCATTGCACAGCCTACCTGACACTCATTGCACAGCCTACCTGACACTCATTGCACAGCCTACCTGACACTCACTGCAGAGCCTACCTGACACTCACTGCAGAGCCTACCTGACACTCGCCCAGTATTAGTATCTAATAAGAACTCAGAGGTACAGCAGAGCAAGAAAAAGCAATTTCACTTCATTCAGCAGCCGGTTCATTTCCCTTCTTCATCACGCTCCCGTCCTGCCTCATCAGCCCCCATTCCTGATGTTTTATTATCACATCGCCGCTGCGGGAATGAAAGCCGATCTCATTTCACCCCGCAGTGCTCACCTAGGGCTCAATATTCCAGCTCGGCATCTCACCGCGGGCCTCAGCGCCCCCGCTTAGAGTGCATTTCGAGCTGTTTGCATTCGATTCGACTTGGGATGCGATTTTTCTAGGTAGTTGATTGCCTGGCCGTGTAGCCATCAATCAGCTGGGTGATCCCCGCTGGAAGAGTTTTCTTTTAGGGCCGCCTGTCAGTCCCGAGAGCTGGCGGGGTGAACACGGCATAAACCGGGGGGAGCTGCACTTCTGGTGACGATTGAGTTGACATTTCTGTCTATAGTACATGCTTTAGTCAATCCTCCGAATCCTGAGTCCCGAATCCTGAGTCCCGAATCCTGAGTCCCGAATCCTGAGTCCCGAATCCTGAGTCCCGAATCCTGAGTCCCGAATCCTGAGTCCCGAATCCTGAGTCCCGAATCCTGAGTCCCGAATCCTGAGTCCCGAATCCTGAGTCCCGAATCCTGAGTCCCGAATCCTGAGTCCCGAATCCTGAGTCCCGAATCCTGAGTCCCGAATCCTGAGTCCCGAATCCTGAGTCCCGAATCCTGAGTCCCGAATCCTGAGTCCCGAATCCTGAGTCCCGAATCCTGAGTCCCGAATCCTGAGTCCCCGAATCCTGAGTCCGAATCCTGAGTCCCGAATCCTGAGTGTCAGGTTAATATAGTGTCAGGTGGATATAGTGTTAGGTGGATATAGTGTCAGATGGATATAGTGTCAGATGGATATACATGAGTGTCAGATAGATATAGTGTCAGATGGATAGAGTCAGCTGTGAGCATACGCAGGACTTTATTAGGGCAGAGAATTTTTCCGTTAAAAAGTAAGCAGGCAGGGAAACCGGGATGAGCACGATTTTGTAATCTCAGCTCCCAAAAGTGCTGCTCCAACGAGGCGCAGAAATCTCCCAGTCCCGGAGGATCAGTGCGGGCTCAGGTAGGGGATCACTCTGC
>NIVC01004681.1:0-38268 GCA_002269645.1 Macrostomum lignano
AAAACACTGTCATGCCTCTTTTTATACTTTTGTAACGAGGATCAGTTCCCAAATCAATCACAGTCCGTTTGCTTTGATATGCGCTCCTCTTGGAAAAAAAAGATTACATGTTCGTAGCTTTGTATCTTTTCCCTGTGTTTGCTTTTCATTCTTTGAGTAGACGAAACCAAGGATTTGCCGTTGCTTTGCTCACTTTTTCCCTTACTTGTAATGTATCCAATTCCGAACATTGCGACCGATATATCCACTTCTGTCTAAAATCTTTCCATATTTCTTGTCAACTCTAGGAACTGTATTTGATGAAAATGTGTACACCATAAACTTTCATTTGCTTTGCCATTTGCCTGAGCAGCTGCTTAATTTCGGTCCTTTCTCAGGCTACTCAATGTTTTACTTATAGCCATAGGCATAATAATGTTATGACTCATGCAATTATGAGATACTATATTTTATTCTACTTTTTACTTGATATCTATCTAATTGACTGAAATAGAATTAATAACTCTACTTCTTGTGCTTAGTACACTTCGAAAACTTCTTACTCGTGTAGTGACTGGTAACACTAATAATTGCCAGTTGTCAGTCGTTATCTACGCATGCCTACATACCTACGCATTTATGTTTTTAATGCGCAATTGTGTGATTCAAATATATTTAAATTGAAATGAATCTATCAGCTGTGGATTCGCTTCTTGCTATGCAGCTTGTATAAAAAGACTTCAATACTTGTGTGCATGAGTACTTCTTGAAAGTGTCATCATTCATTTATTGGTAGATGTAATGGAATAAAAATGAGCACAAATATTACAAATGACACAATTTTATTCCTTAATTAAATCATGCATCTTACTATTAGTAGCAATGTGATACCTCAATTATGCCAATTGTAATCCGATCGCAATCAAAATTTATAAAATTGCAATTCACTTACGTCCAATTGTTACAATTGAAATCTGCTTAAGACGGATTGCCAAGATTGTGATGTAACCACGCTCTGGTCGCGGGATAGGGCATGGGAACTTTTTCGAAAGTGCCTCCTATCCCGTGTACCCCCCTGCACAGAGCTGTCGAGACTCGGCCAGGTCTCCGACCAGGCCTGGAGACTCCCGCTCTGCTGCACCCCCCTGCTGCCTTGGTTCCGTCTCCCCTGCCGCCACACCTGCCTTTCCGGAGCTCCCGATCCTCTCTGTACCTTCCCCATCTACCTTGTCTCCCCTGTGCTCCACCCTATTCTTCTTGTACTTTCCCTATCCCCCCTCTTTTTGTGTCTCTCTGCACTATTTTCCTGCGCTGCCCCCTCTTTCTCTGCGTCTACTTACAGTATTTTGTGTGCTCACCGACCTTCCATCCCTTCCCAAACTCCCAAACGGTGACACAAGTCCTGTGACCCCTTCTTCCCCTCGATGACTCATCGATGACTCATCCCCCTCTCTTGCGCAACCTTTTCTCATGCTATTGTTCTCCTCCCCAAATTTCATGCGACACCCACCCCACCTCCGCGTCTATTGTTCTCGTTTTTGATTCTTTTGTTCTCCTTACCCCCACAAATTATCACATTTTCTCCGATTTTCTCTTTCTTTTTTTCTCGTTTTCGCACCTAATTATCACCTTTTCTCCAATGTTTGTTTTTCTATTGTTCTCGATTCTCCCCAATTATCCCCGATTTCCAATTCCCTTTGTTCTCGACCCCGGCCCCATTGTTCTCAATGTTTGCTTGCGCACCACTTTCGCGACCACCCGCTGCGCCAATTATCCCCCCACCCCACCTCCGGATTGCGCAATTTCCCTTTTTCTCATGTTGCTATGCCGGTCTCATGTTTCTCATCATGACTCATTCTGACGTCATTCGACCGGCAGCCAATCAGAGAGAGAGGGCCGGAGTCATGGAAACGACCTTGGAGCGGCGGCTGGGAAGGCTATAAAAGGAGGCGGTTTTCGGCCTTTCAAAGCTGAAATATCAAAGCTGAAGAGAGAATGAACTGAGGTATCAAGGCTTGGAGGGAATTGTTGAGATGTCAAGTCTTGGGGGGGGGGGAATTCTGTGGATTGGGGATTCCTTCCATGAGGGCTGCTTCTAATGGATATCTTTAGATAGGTGATTCATTGGGAAATTCCATCGATGGGGGATTCTTTCGATGGAGGGTTCTTTGAATGGGGGATTCTTTAGATGAAGGATTTTTTGGCCTAGGATTTTATTGATGGGGGATTATTTAGACGGGAGACTCTTTGAATTCTTTAGATGGAGTTTATTTGGAGTATGATTCTTTGGATTATTTGGACGGGGTTCTTTAGATGAGGGGACTCAGATTCAGATTCTTCAGATTCAATGATTCTTTTGATGGAGGTTTATTTGGATGAGAGAATATTTGCATTATTTTGATCGGGATTCTGTGGATGGGGGATTCTTTGGATAGGGATGGATGGGGGATTCTTTAGATTGGGATGGATGGGGGGATTCTTTGGATAGGGACGGATGGGGATTCTTCGGATCGGGGATTCTATCGATGGGGGTTTCTTTGGATGGGGATTCTCTGCATGTGAGATTCTTTGTATCGTGGATTCTATGGGTGGTGGATTCTTTGGATGGGGGATTCTTTAAATTTGAGATTCAGTTGGGTGAAATTTTATTGCGTGGAAAAACTGTGGTTTGAGTTTGGACGAATAGCCCCAACGGGGGTTGGAATTAGATAGCTGAGGAAATTGTTTCACTAATCTTGGTGGGGGTAGTTTCTATCAGGGGATGCTTGCTCGGAAGAGAATTCTAAGATGTCAAGATTTATAGGGGGAATTATTGAAATACCAGGTACATGTATAAAATCTTACCTATTGGAATTAATGAGATGTGAAGGCTTAAGAGGGACTTTGGGGGATTGCAAGGCTTAAGAGGGACTTGCTGAGATGCAAGACTTGTGGGGGAGAATTGCTGAGATTTCAAGGCTTAACGGGGAACTGCTGAGATGTCAAGGCTTTGGACGGGGATAAATTGGTAAGATGTCAAGGCGTTGGACGGGGAGAAATTGGTAAGATGTCAAGGCGTTGGACGGGGAGAAATTGGTAAGATGTCAAGGCGTTGGACGGGGAGAAATTGGTAAGATGTCAAGGCTTTGGACGGGAAGAAATTGGTAAGATGTCAAGGCTTGGGGGAATTTTATGAGGTGTCGAGGCTCGGGGGAATTGCTGAGATGTTAAGTTTTGGGGGGAATTCTATGGATTGATGATTCTTTGGATGAGGGATGCTTCTAATGGATGGATATCTTTGGATAGATGATTCATTAGGGAATTCCTTTGATGGGGCATTGTTTCGATGGAGGGTTTTTCGAATAGTTGATTCTTTAAATGAAGGATTCGTTAGATGGGGGTTATTTGGACGGGGGTTCTTTAGATGAGGGGATTCTTTGGCCAAGAATTCTATTAATAGGGGGATTATTTGGATGGGAGATTCTTTGGATTCGTTGGATGGGGATTATTCGGACGGGGTTCTTTAGATGAGGGAATTCTTTGGCCAGTTATTTCTTTGATGGCGGATTATTTAGATGGGAGATCTATGGATTATTTAGATGGGAGATCTATGGTTTATTTAGATGGGGATTATGATGTGAATTATGATGTGATGTGATTCATTGGGGGGATTCTTTGGATATGGATGGATGGGGATTCTTTAGGTAGGAATGAATGAGGAAATTCTTTGGATAGGAATGAATGAGGAAATTCTTTGGATAGGGATGGATGGAGGATTCTTTATATTTGGATTCTGTGGATGAGGGATTCTTTGGATGGGGATTCTGTGGATGAGGGATTCTTTGGATGGGGATTCGTTAGATAGGGGGCTTCTGTAGATCGGGAATTTCTTGAGTAGGGGATTCATTGAATGGGGAATTATTCGGATCGGTGATTCTATCGATAGGGGTTCTTTGGATGGGGGATTCTTTGCATGTGAGATTCTTTGCATCGGGGATTTTGTGGATGGGGAAAACTGTGGTTGGAGTTTGGACGGAAAGCCCCAACGGGGGTTGGGATTGGCTAGTCCATCCAATATACTAAAAATGAAAATCTTGCTTGTTTGTTTGTTTGTACGCAATCGATTAGAGAAAAAATGGCTGGACCGATTTTCATGAGACTTGCACTGTTCGATCAGAAATTTTCCCGTGACGGTACATGCATCGTGGCTAAGAAATTTCTCGATGCTAAAGGCATAAAATATTCGAAAAACATGCTTTTTTGCAAAGTTCAAGCAAACTTTTCGACTTGAAATGCATTGTAAGAATGCTAGAGAAAAAACTGACTGGTTGAATTATGATTCTGAAATAGATTGCATCATAACTGAATTGTAACTCCGACTTGAATTGCGTCACAGTATTGAAAATGCTGTGTGGAAGCGTAGCAACAGACTTGATTTAGATTGCGTAACCATATTGTTAACTGATACTGACTGACTGAGAAATTGTTTATGTCATAACTGCCTCGTGTGATTTACTCTATGCTTGGAGTTTTGAAACTCCAAATAGAAGTGCTAAAATTCATGTTATCAAAACGATGAGAGCTAGCCTAGAGGTAAACAGACTGACTGCTAAATGCAGGGACGATGGTTCGAATTTTTAGAGAGTTTTTTTAATTAAAGTTTTTTAACGCCAAGAAAACTAAAAAATCATGGAAGCGTCATGTAAAAAATCATAAAAGCGTTATGTAAAAAATCATAAAAGCGTCATGTAAAAAATCTTAGAAGCGTCATGTAAAAATTATAGAAGCGTCATGTAAACAATCATAGAAGCGTCATGTAAAAAATCACAGAAGCGTCATGTAAAAATCATAGAAGCGTCATGTAAACAATCATAGAAGCGTCATCTAAACGATCATAGAAGCGTCATGTAAAAAATCATAGAAGCGTCATGTAAAAATCATAGAAGCGTCATGTAAACAATCATGGAAGCGTCATGTAAAAAAATCATAGAAGCGTCATGTAAAAAGCATAGAAGCGTCATATAAACAATCATAGAAGCGTCATATAAAAAATCATAGAAGCATCATGTAAAAATCATAGAAGCGTCATGAAAAATCATAGAAGCCTCATTTAAAGACTAATGAAAGTGTCATTTAAAAAATTAAGAAGCATCATGGTAGAATAAAAGAAGCGTCATGTCAGACATGAAAGGTGTCATGTAAAAATTAAATGCAGCTATAATGCTGTGCTGGGGAGAAAAACTGAGACGTCAAGGCTCTCAGAGAATAACTAAGATTACGGGGGGGGGTTTCTGAGATGTTAAAGCAAAAGTCAGAAGCTACTTCAGAGTTCATGTACTTTACTCAATTTTTTTATTACATTCTTTGTTGGCTCGCCACGGGGGGGGGGCGCTGATAGAAGAAGAGTCATGTAAAAAATAAAAGTAGCACTATGTATACATAAAAGAAAAGTCATGTCGAAGTTAAAAGATTAATTTGGGAATTGCTACGATGTCAAAGCTTGGTGGAAATCGTTATAGTGCTGTGATTCTTAAAAAAGGAATCACTAAAATGTCAAGGCTTAGGGGAGAAGAATTGCTGAGATTTCAAGGCTTTAGGTTGGGTTAAAGTAACAGGGGATTTTTTAGATTTCAAGGTTTATGGGGGCCATCGCTGACATGTCAAGGCTTACGGGGGGAATAGCTGAGATGTCAAGGCTCACTGGGGTATAAATGAGATTTCAAGGCTAAAGCCAGAAGCTACATGTAGTTTATTAAAAACTTTTTGTTACATTATTTGATGCCTCCTCAGGGGAGGGATCGCTGATAAAAAAACCGTAATGTAAAAAATAAAAGAAGCTTCATGTCGAAGTTAAGAGATTGATTTGGGAATTCCTACGATGTCGAGGCTTGCAGGGAATCGCTATAATGCTGTAGTAGTGCTATAATGACTCTTAGAGAGAATTACTGAAATTTCAATGCTTTAGGGTTAGGTTAGGGTTAGGGCTAGGGTTAGGTTAGGGTTGGGGTTAGGTTAGGGTTAGGGCTAGGGTTGTCCTTTGAGGGGCTCAGGGCGGGTTAGAGTCGTGAGGGGCTGAGGGGCCACGCTTCTACGTACAAGAAGCGTGGAGGCAACTAAGATTAAGGAGTAGTCTTTGTAACAAAAATTCAAACAACTTCCCCCGTATCCAGGCTGCGAAACGTCCACTCGTCAACTCGTCAAGTGACCAACCCAGCAAACGGACAAAGGTAAGTATTTCGGTTCTGCAAACCACTTTTCTAATGATTTTTATACTTTATATAATTTTCTGAAAGCCTGTAGTAACACTTTTTAGAATCAAAATAAATGAATATTGTAATTGGTTTTCTGTAAGCATTAAGTAACTTTTTCTAGACTATAAAAGTGGTTAGGGTTTTCTAGACTATAAAAGTGTCATCCAAAATCTATTTTTTTCCTCAATCTGGTTGAATTGCTTTCCCAGTGGCAAACGACTGATGATGATGATGTGCCTTGCGAGCCTCACCTTTCGGCCTCACCTTGCGAGCCTCTGGTGCCTCTGGTGCCTCAGCGTGGCTCGGCCTCACCTCAGCGGCCACCGCATTCGGCCTCGGCCAGTGCCAGCAGTGCCACAACGGTGCCGAAGTGCCACAGCGGTCCAACCGGCCGTTCTTCAACGGTCCAACCGACCGGAAATTCTCATGAAGCGGTGAGTGTGTCACAATATTCACGTCATTCCTAAAGAATTTAGCAGACAGTAAATTTAATGTATTTTTGTGTCAGAAAGTCAAACATTATTTCGCGTAGTAAGTTTTTCAGGAAGGGCACAATTCTTTTAGTAATCACGTTCAGATCAATACTTGTAACCGGAAGTTTTTAATAAAAAGTATTCAGAACGCGATCATTAAGATTTTCAAGGGCAAGAACTTGATTTCTATTTATACTTTATATAATTTTCTGAAAGCCTGTAGTCACACTTTTTAGAATCAAAATAAATGAATATTGTAATTGGTTTTCTGTAAGCATTAGGTAACTTTTTCTAGACTATAAAAGTGGTTAGGGTTTTCTAGACTATAAAAGTGTCATCCAAAATCTAAATTTTTCCTCAATCTTGCTGAAATGCTTTCCCAGTGGCAAACCAATGATGATGTGCCCTGCGAGCCTGTGGTGCCTCTGGTGCCTCAGGTCTCCGGTGACTCGGCCTCACCTCAGCTGCCATCACATTCCGCCTCGGCCAGTGCCACAACGGTGCCAAGGAATTGTCCAACCGGCCGTGTACATTCACATGAAGCGGTGAGTGTGTCACAATATTCACGTCATTCCTAAAGAATTTAGCAGACAGTAAATTCAATGTATTTTTGTGTCAGAAAGTCAAACATTATTTCGCGTAGTTTTTCAGGAAGGGCACAATTCTTTTAGTAATCACGTTCTGATCAATACTTGTAACCGGAAGTTTGAAAGTATTCAGAACGCGATCATTAAGATTTTCAAGGGCAAGAACTTGTAACTTGATCTTGATCTTAAAATTGGTTTCTTTTCCGTATTGGTTCGTGCATTTAATGTTCAATTTTGTTTCATTTAGGATTTGAAGACGCTTGCGTGTAGAACGCACTTTAATTTACTGAATTCTGCGCAAAGTGATCTGGCGCGCAGGATTCAGTACGCTTCAAGCGAATTCGCAAATTGGACAGAAGACGAGAAGGGCCAGTTTTTACGGGCGTTTAAAAAATTCGGCAAAGAGTTTTCGAAGATCGCCGCCGCCATCAATAGCAAGACTATTGCACAATGTGTGGCATTTTATTATAGCTCAAAGTATGAGCCTAAATTTAAGAATATGTACGCCGCCAAGAAGCGAGCAGCCAGGCGGAAGCGTCGATGAATTACATAATAATTATAATATTATTTCTTTAAGACAATTTATTTGTGCAAATAATTCAGGTTCAGGCATTATCTTATTTGAAAAACTTTTCTTTCTTTTTATTATATTCTTTCTGATTTTATCTGATTTGTGAGTTTGAGAAATAAATAAACCGTTTAAAAGTATTGTTTTTGATTTTGAGAAAAAAATAAGCTGTTTAAAAATATTTAACGATGCGTAATTTTCTCGATTTCCCCTATTTTAAATATATAATTTACTAGAATCGAGAAAAGCAGATGCGAGCTTTGGAATCAGAAAACGCCTGGCTAAAAGAAATGCTGCGAATTCAGCACGTCCTCATTATAAGCCAACGCAGGACCCTAGAATCGGTTCAAGGTTCTCCAAACCCAAAAATGCCTAGTGTAAGCCGTAAAATTTTAGATACCAATTCTTAATTCCATATTTTAACTAAGCATTCATAGTCTTTCTGCGAAAGCTTTAAATAAAAAAAGTAGTCAATTTACAAACTTATAAAAAAGTTTATAAGCACAATCAAGTCGTTTAGTGTTCAGTGTCAAATAATCTTTTTATTATCCAACACGCTTTTTCCAAGTAAGTTTTCCATGCTTTTAATGGCAAATGAATCAAAATTACATGATAACTTTAGCTAAATATATTTATATAACCTCAAATATAACCTGTCCAGCCAGCTGAAGGTGCCGGTGCCGGTGCTGCCGGTGCCACTATGACGGCCGCCTACACTGCCACATCCGCTGCTACCGCCACCTCCGCTGCTACTTCCACCACCGCCACCTCCGCTGCTACCTCCACCACCACCAGCTCCGCTGCTGCCGCTGTAAGTATTTTGTATCTGCTAGTATTCACGTTTACTTACTTGTAGCAGATCTATATAAGCGGTATTCAGCACGCTATGCAGAAAGATAGCATAGAAACCCTGGCGCAAATTTTACGAGCTCGTAGTATAGTATAGCATGGCATAGCATGATACCTTGCCCCAGATTCTACACAGGCCTACGATATCGTATAGATGTAAATTAGCAAGATGTACATTAATGTTCATTCGATCTAAATACTACTCAATATAGACACCGGACGCGCGTCGGTCCGTTATTAATGGATCCTTGCCTGGAGGGCCATTATTCGATGTATGTAATAAATATTTATTGTCTGGTTTAATTGTTATTTTTCGTCTTTTATCTACTACTTTTAAAGTACTTTTACTTATACCCGTATTATTTTCTTTTATACCTTTTGTATTTTGAGTCCTAAATCGTAAGTCCATAAGCTCTTAACCTCGTAGTTGAGGTTATACTTTAAGTCTCTACATGCTCATACAAGCCTCATACATACTTTAATTGAAAAAATATAGGTAGACCTCGATGCCTCATTCGGCAGTGGCGACGTCGGCAGTGGCAGTGGCAACGACGAAGGCCCTGCCGACGTCACTATCCGCGGCCCTACGCGGGGAGCTAGCTTAAAGGGTGCCCGAAAGGCAGCAGGACAAGCAGAAGTCCTCCGGCGGCTCCTTAACAACGATGACTCAGCAGTAACTGTTAGTGCTACCCGGAGCAAAGGCCGCGGAGCTTTTGCATCGTGTGCCCTCGCCAGAGGAGCATACGTATGCGAGTATGCAGGTAAGCTTCTTAGCAAGACGGAATCCGACACTCGCTACGTCGAGCTCGCCGAGGCCGACAAAGACACGTTTTTTTATTTAACTTTGATTTCAATGGCCGGGAATATGCTATCGACGCCACGGACACCGATCGCGTCGGAAGGTTCTTAAATCATTCTCGGACAAAAAAAAACTGCCGAGTAGTCACCACCGGTGTCCAATGTCCGGGAGGCGTGATTCGACCGGCCCTATATTTCCAGACTACAAAATATGTTCCGAAGGGACGTGAACTTTTATTCGACTACGGCCCTAGGGACGCGGAAACTCTGGAGAGTTGTAAGTGGCTGAACGATTAAAATAAAACTCGTTCTAAAAATATTCCCGTAAGAAATCAATACAAGATAAAGCTTAAACATACTTAAAAAATCGATTTAGATCACTTACAATTCTTTACTTAATAGCTTAATTGCTTAGTTGCTTAATACTTAATTACTTCATGGCTGATTTATTGCTCATAATTTTTTTTCATTGACCTCCTTATATTTTCTTTTTTAATTTTTGGTTTGCTTAGTACTTCGTATTTTACTTTGCTTACAATTTTGTGTTGCTTTGCTTATCATTTTGCTTATTGGCTTGCTTTCCGCATTATTTTGCTTATTATTTTGCTTTTTGGTTTGATAATTGAAGATTTTCTTTGCCTAGTGTGCCATGCTTCGAAAAAAATAACATGGTCGATAATGAGATAAGAATGTCGCAGCATTTCCAAGAAATAAATTCGATTACTTAATTCGAAACTAATTAATGTAAAGTTCCCGGTCTTTTTATATTATTTCTAGAACCTGAAGGGAGAATAATGCTCCAGACATATACTCTAGAAAATCAGTACACTTTCTTAGAAGGTCGGTATACTGATATGAAGTTTCTTCACTTTAGCTTCTGGCCATCCTAGGTTTTGGTAGTCGGACTTTCAGTTGTGTAAACATTCTGAAATCGTGTATAGACCTCCTAAAGCGAAAAATATCTTAAGTAGTTGTCAAACATTTTTCTATGCGGCCAAGTGAATCTCGACTTGGCTGTTGTGCGCTCTATTATGCTTGCCCATACAGTTAAGTAGTAAGTTTTTCAGCTCAAAGGTTAGGTACTATTGGGGCATTCAACTGCATGCTCTTGTTCTTAACCATACAAGTCCATGTTATACACTTTATTATGAGTAGCGCAATGAACGTTTGAGAGTCCTGAAGGTAACTCTCACCCTCGTCAGGAGAACCGACGTATGCCTATGTCAGAGTAGTAAGTTTTTCAGGGGACATGCAATATCTGCCGTGTCTTGACCATACTGTCTTTAATGCCTCGTATAAGAATGTTTAAAGTCAATTGTTACTCTGAGAATATATCAAGGAACTTATAAAAGTATTTTAGTAGAAATATGAGGGGCTATTCGCCCCTTACGAGGGGCATTTCGCCCCTCATAATTATAAGCCCATCTTGACTACTAAATATCGTCGCTCAGTAGAGTGATAAGCGTAATAAAAAGACTGAGCGCACTCTTGCGATAAAGCAAAGATATGATATAAATTTCCCTGTCTTTTTATATTATTTCTGGAATCTGAAGAGAGAATAATGCTCCAGACATCTACTCTAGAAAATCAGTACACTTTCTTAGAAGGTCGATATACTGATATGACGTTACTTCACTTTAGCTTCTGGCCATCCTAGGTTTTGGTAGTCGGACTTTCAGTTATGTAAATGTGTTCAAAGTCAATTGTTACTCAGAGAATATAGGAAAGGAACTTATAAAAGTGTTTTAGTAGAGATAGGAGGGGCTATTTGCCCCTCAAGAGGGGCATTTCGCCCCTCATAATTTTAAGCCCATCTTGACTACTAAATATCGTCGCTCAGTAGAGTGATAAGCGGATAATTCAGATCTAAATCTGAATCTCACCCTATTGGAAAAGAGGCACCCTGAGATCTCACTGTAGGATTGTAAGATTAGATAGTCCGTATAATATATGTTAGATGTGACCCCTATCTCATACCCGAAAAACGTATCTAAAGGTAAATCTCACCTAATCGGAAAAGTCTCACCCTGAGATCTCGGATTAGGATGGTATAGAAAATCCTAATGACAAGGTGACCTCTATCTCATACCTTGGAAAAGCGTCGAAAGTAAATGTCACTCTATTAAGCTTTTTGGGTTAATTCCCCCCTGACCGCCTACGGAGGTCAATGGACCTCAAATAGTGGCTTAGGTTGATAGAGAAACGAAAGAATTTATAGATTGTATTGCGGAAAAAAAAAGAAAAAAATACATGTATTCTTATGGTGAGGGGCTTCTCGCACATGGCGAGGGGCTTCTCGCGCCCCCTGGAGGGTTTAATAATTTTAAGCCCATCTTGACTACTAAATATCGTCGCTCAGTAGAGTGATAAGCGGATAATTCAGATCTAAATCTGAATCTCACCCTATTGGAAAAGAGGCACCCTGAGATCTCACTGTAGGATTGTAAGATTAGATAGTCCGTATAATATATGTTAGATGTGACCCCTATCTCATACCCGAAAAACGTATCTAAAGGTAAATCTCACCTAATCGGAAAAGTCTCACCCTGAGATCTCGGATTAGGATGGTATAGAAAATCCTAATGACAAGGTGACCTCTATCTCATACCTTGGAAAAGCGTCGAAAGTAAATGTCACTCTATTAAGCTTTTTTGGGTTAATTCCCCCCCTGACCGCCTACGGAGGTCAAGGGACCTCAAATAGTGGCTTAGGTTGATAGAGAAACGAAAGGATTTATAGATTGTATTGCGGAAAAAAAAGAAAAAAATACATGTATTCTTATGGTGAGGGGCTTCTCGCACATGGCGAGGGGCTTCTCGCGCCCCCTGGAGGGGCTTTTCGCAAGGTAAGGGGCGAAGAGCCCCTCGCCGCGAGAACCCCCTCGTGAGGGGGTTAGTCCGCCAGGAGCCCCTCGGATGCAGATTAGGGTTAGGGTTAGGGTTAGGGTTAGGCTAGGGTTAGGGTTAGGGTTAGGGTTAGGGTTAGGCTAGAGTTAGGGTTAGAAGGTTGACAGATATTTTTAGATTTCCAAGGCTTATTGGGGGCATTGCTGAGATGTCAAGGGGGGAAGTTGATATGTTAAAGCTTGTGGGGGGGGGAATTACTGACATTTCAAGGCTGACAAGTTTTGACAGGAGATTTTTTAAGATTTCAAGGATACCTGTAGCTTATTAAAAAAACGTGTATTGCATTTCTTTGGCTCCCCAACGGGGGGCGTAGATTGCTAGTTAAGAAGCTACTTTTAACATCCACTTTATTTTTAAAATTTACTTTAGAAAGGTGCTTTGATCTGCTCAGGTCTAGAAGAGACAAAACACCAGGAAACCAGAGTAGCCAGGGAAGATTTAAATATTTTTATTATACATGATTGCTTTAAATTTGCTTTTAAATTTTATAAGTGACACATTTCAAAGATATGCCAAAATCAGTCTGTTCTAAAAGGGCATTTTCCAAAAATCCAGTAACATTTTTATGGAATCCAGGAACATGTTTATCGAATCCAGTAACATGTAACAAGTAACATAGTAACAAGATCTGATGCTTCAGAATTCCGCGCTAGATTTGCTGGCCGACGCAGCTGTCATGGTGGCAGCTGCAGACAGTACAGGTGACGCACCAGGAGTTGGCACCACAAGCGCACCACAGTGCACCACAAGTGAAGCTGTGGCTTCAACCTCTCCGACATATGGGTGGTTATTCGCTTTGCCTAATTTTTTTAAAAACGTCGGTGAGTCATTTTGCTCATTTGTGCGTTTGGTACCTTGGTATAAAAGACATTTGGTAATACTCGGGCCTAGTGAGTATGGATGGTGATGTGCCGGACATCGAGGACGTCGAGGAAGATCATCGAGAAGTAGACATAAAAGTGTCATTCATTCGTAACCCCGCAGCTCTGAAGAATGACGAAAATGTCGTCACCATTGGTCGGGACATATCATGTACGGAAGTGTTGATGGAAGGAAATGATCCCAATATCCTTCTGTACTCACGAAGGCATTTGGAGATAAAAAGAGTAAGTCTTATTTCACAGTCGGGACTCCTGAGAATCGGATGAGTCAAGATGAGTCAATCGAACCAAGTTATCCGTTGTTTTGTAGCATAACGCTGGCGGCACTCCCGTGACGGTGATAAAAGACCTGAGCAGCAATGGCACATTCGTTAATGGCCAAGCAGTTGGTGAGTTTAGATACTTTGCCTTACACTTGTTAATTATACTTTACTTGCTTTGGTAGTAGCATGGTATACGCAGAATGTAAACGACGGTTTCTTTTCTTAATATTTTTTCTACTCAGGGCGCAATCAGATTCAACGGCTAAGAAGCGCCGACATCATTTCGCTGGCACTCGCGGCCAACAAGGCCTGGATATACGTTGAAACAAGCCGATTTTAAAAGCTGCATTTTATGCATTGTATGCATTTACATAAGCATATAAACACTTTCTCAAAAATAAGTTCAGATAGTGTAATTGCATGTTTATCCATCGTCAATATCCGTACATCCGGCCTTCGCCCCTCCTTAGCTCTAATTTTGCGCTAACTGTTTAAATATAACTAGCTGACCACTATGATTTACCATCGCCCATTGTCCGAAAGTGAATGAATAAACATATGCCTGTAGCATCAAAATGTCCGCTGTACACCAACAGCAGGTAATATAGGAGGGAAAAGGTTATTCTGTTGGCAGTCTTGCATTATTTTAATGACGTCGCAGTTACGCTACTACTACTAATAAGCAGCCTGAGCAACCTAGAAGTTGGATACTAAGTATTTTGTAGAAGCGTAGAAGCGATTCCCGTCGAAATCCGGGGTCAATAGGTCACTCTATGGGACCAGTCTGTTGTGCAATACTTAGCCTAGGCAAACGCTATAAAACGACTGAGGGAATTATTACGCTTTACTTGGCGCGTTGCCAAAAAAAACGGCGGCATCTACCGGCGCGACGCGAGCGTCTATACACACTTTAATAAATACCCAATCGTCTGACGGTAGCGGCGCCACTTTGGCGCCAATAGCGCCGAAGCTGGAGCCTTGGAAACTTGCAACTCTAGCCCTAAAAATATTGAGGGAATTATTACACTTTGTGGCAACGGCTGCCAGTCGACAGCGGAAGCACATCTAGCGACGTGTGTGGCGTCGTTAGAGCGAGCACAGCCTGGACTACATAGTGGGCTGGTCGGCCAGTCAGAATAGAACAGCTAAAAACTTCTATACTACTTATGGTAGCAAGTAGCGGGTTTCTTAGGTGTAAAACGGCTGAAGATAGTTTAGCTTGCGTCGGACAGTCTCGCGACCGTCAAATTCCGACTATACGTGTCGAAATACATCGGACTAGGTGTCTTTGTTTTTTTCAAAGTGTCTCTGCCAAAATTTTGTACTTCGGGGTCTAAGGGATTGACTGGCCACTTTCCGGAAGTCTGTCGCGGCGGAATCTACCACGAGCAGGTGGCACCCAATTCCGATGAATGCAATTCGATAGAGCATCACTAGAGCTTTCCAACGACACCAAGAACGTCCGGAAATACCCAGGGGAAGGCTGGCTAATCGCACTCAAAGTGTCCAGCGTACCTCCATGCGCAGAAACGGTGAGGGGGCAATTACACTTTGCGGGAACGGCTGCCAGCCGGAAACGGTAGCACATCTATTGATGAGACAAACAGCATCCGACGCATGGATAGATGCTCTATCACTTCTTAAATTCTCACCTGCCCAGACATCGGTCACGAAAGTGATTTCCGAGTGCCCCTTAATTTTGATGGATCTCGGCCGGACTTGACCCCCTGTACTCTTGGATAAATGTAGAAGCGATCCCCGTCGAAATCGATAACCCTAACCCTATTTAACCCTAACCCTATTTAACTCTAACTCTATTTAACCCTCACCCTTTTTAACCCTAACCCTATTTAACCCTAACCCTATTTAACCATAACCCTATTTAACCGTAACCGTCTTTAACCCTAACCCCATTTAACCCTAACCCTATTTAACCCTAACCCTATTTAACCCTAACCCTATTTAACCCTAACCCTATTTAACCCTAACCCTTTTAAACCCTCACCCTTTTTAACCCTAACCCTTTTAAACCCTCACCCTTTTTAACCCTAACCCTTTTAAACCCTCACCCTTTTTAACCCTAACCCTATTTAACCCTAACCCTATTTAACCCTAACCCTATTTAACTCTAACTCTATTTAACCCTCACCCTTTTTAACCCTAACCCTATTTAACCCTAACCCTATTTAACCATAACCCTATTTAACCGTAACCGTCTTTAACCCTAACCCCATTTAACCCTAACCCTATTTAACCCTAACCCTATTTAACCCTAACCCTATTTAACCCTAACCCTATTTAACCCTAACCCCATTTAACCCTAACCCTTTTAAACCCTCACCCTTTTTAACCCTAACCCTTTTAAACCCTCACCCTTTTTAACCCTAACCCTTTTAAACCCTCACCCTTTTTAACCCTAACCCTATTTAACCCTAACCCTATTTAACCCTAACCCTATTTAACCCTAACCCCATTTAACCCTAACCCCATTTAACCCTAACCCTATTTAACCCTAACCCTATTTAACCCTAACCCAATTTAACCCTAACCCCATTTAACCCAATGTCACCTTATGTGACGCTATGTAAACCTAATAGTAACAGTAGCACTAGCACTCCATAGTGTTGTGTAGTTACATGTTCTGTGTACTCCATAGATAACCCTAAGGTGAAAAAGCAAAGAGGGAGACTAATACACCTTGAGGGTGATACATACACTTCAAACCCTAACCTGGGAGTATGATGCACCAAACTGTATCGGGTTCCCAGAAGTGTATTAGTCTCCCGAAATACAGTATCAGTCTCCCAGTGTCCGAGTTAGGGTTAGGGTTAGGTTAGGATTAGGGTTAGAAGGTTGACAGATATTTTTAGATTTTAAAGGCTTATTGGGGGCATTGCTGAGATGTCAGGGGGGGGGGAAGTTGATATGTTAAAGCTTGTGGGGGGAATTACTGACATGTCAAGGCTTACAAGGTTTGACAGGAGATTTTTTAAGATTTCAAGGATACATTTAGCTTATTAAAAAAACGTGTATTGCATTTCTTTGGCTCCCCAACGGGGGGCGTAGATTGCTAGTGAGAATACTCAACTTTGGCCCACCTTCGGGCTCCTAGTCTTTCTTTAGACTTGCCGTCAGACTGAGTTCTGACCCATTCGTCTATAAGACGAATCCCTGCCGGTCCGCGGTCTGTTACCGCCAAGTTATCTTCAGCTCCCCAAGTGAGCTCGCCTATCGGCCAGCGGTCTGACACCACCCAGCATCATCAGCTTCGCCTGATCTACACCAGCGCCTCGTCGCTTCAGCGCATCGCCGCTTCACTGTCCGCCTGACTGCAGCCTACAGCCGCCCTCGGTCACTCCGCCTCTCTCTCTCTCTCTCTCTCTGTGCAGCTGCCGGTAAGTTCCTGTTACTGATTTGTGCTCTAATTGCATTTGCTTATTTGTCCATTGTCTGATTAGAGAGCTGAGCCAGTTGTGATACCGTACCTTTTGCTGTATTTTTACTCAATAGTGAAGCCGCCTAATTGCCTGATTATTTGCCTAAGGGCCGAATTATTAACTATTAACTAACCTCATCATTATTCACTCTTTCACCATCATTTCACTCATGGCTTGTTAAGCCTTTCTTCCGGGGTGGCAAAGCATAGGGAAGTTTGGGTAAGCTAATGGCCTCTCTCCGTGCAAAGCCCGCCTGTGCGAGTGCGTGCCGCGGGTCCGTAAGTGCGTGCAGTAGAGGGTATTAGCGAGTCTTGGCACAGAATGGCAGTAGGAAGGTTGAAACCCCATGCTAACGCGTCCCTTCGCCCTAAGCAATCTAAACTATAGACAGTACATGTTCGCCTCATACTACTCTTAGTAATCAAAGTCGCAAGTCAGCCTCGCTCACAGCCACAAAGGATCCCCTGCTGAGAAATCCTCCAGATTGAGCCCAGAGTTTCCGATCATGCCCCAAGCAGAGTCCCTGTACTCGGCTGCGTGTGTCTCCCCTGTTAGCCTAAATCTCCTGGTAACCATCCCAGGCGGGGCTCTAGCCTCGAGAGGTCTGGTAGAAAGATCCAGGTGCGCCAGGTCACATAGAGTGGTGGCAGCCACTCGGTCATACCATGACCGAGTGACCAACTATTGCACCTTGGCTACAGGTGGGGTCCATGTGGGTCCTTGGCCCTCTGGGCACGAAGCGCTACCAAAGCTACTAATCATGTGGGCGGGACAGTCTGGTGCTGGAGGACCGTCAGGTCATTGCCCGGTCATACGCAGCCTACGGTCATTGCCCCCTCTAGCCATGCGTTCGTCTCTCAATAGGAGCGGACCGGCGACAAGGGCGGTTACATCAATTGCAATTAAATTGGCAATCAGCTTGTCAAAACCTGCAAGTGACTTGTAATCAATTTGCAATAATTGCCCAATCCTTACAATCAGATTGCAATTTTGGACAATTTCCCACAATTTCGAGTGTCTAGGGAAAGACTAAAGTTAAGATAAATATAGATATGTAGTCTTAGCCATTTTAGTTTTTAAAAATAAAAAGACCTATCATCTTCAAATATGTTTTCATAATTACTATAATTTAAATATGAAATGTCCTATTACATATTAAAATCATAATTTTCAAAGGTATCATATAACAAAATATCTAATTCAAGGAAGGTAAACCAGCTAGCTAGACTATTCAAATTTGCAATATACTCGTAATGTACTATAAAAATGTTGAAAATCCAAATTAAAAAAGTCTTAGTGTAGAAACCTAGAAAAATGGTTAGTGCAAGCCTGGTTGTGACTTGGCTTTAAGTTTAACCATTTTGTCTGCCTTAAACTTAAAGTCTGGCTTAAAAACTGATAGCTTTCTAAATTAAAACTATTCCTAGGTAAAACAAGAAAATGAAAATGGCATTCGTGAACAAGCTCTTTATTTAATTACATAGGCATTGGCCTAGTCCTAGAAAGGGGCCTAGTAATTATTGTACTTACTATTGAAATGGAATTATACCTACAATAATGGCTTAATAGTACCTGAATGCAGCATTTTTATTACAAATATACTTGATTCAAGAGGGTAAAAAACAAAAAGTTCGGCTAATGCCACTTGTGAGCATTTTGTAACTTGGGGCTTATGAAATAAAAAGAAAATAATATGAAGATGAAACTGTCAATACACAACTATATTAAAATATAATAGAGTAACATGTTGTGCGAGCTAAATGAAAATAATGGTTATCTTAGCTGCCATAGATCAAATGCAATCATTGATTTTGTGATGAAAAAAAGATTTTCTTTTATCTCCGTCTCCACAGTGTATTTTTTTCTAGGAAATCGTCGTCCTAAAAATTTACACGATCTTTGAGTTTTACGTCCTGCTAGTCTAGAAGTCCATGTACAAACCGCTCTACGAGTCCACCGTGTGCAAAGCCGAAAAAATCATGGCGTCCGTTTTAAGCTTCGACTACGACCTGAAGGAGTCCGCAGAAGAAACACCGGCAGCTGCAACGACCTCCCGCACTATGGCAACCACTAATAGTAGCCAGCTGATAGCGTTGACGCCTAGGTAGAAACTCGAAATTTAAACTCGAAATAAATGGCACGGGCAGCAGCACAGAGCGTGTGAAATTTTGAAAAAATTCTACGTAACTCGTCCAAGTCGCGAACTTCAATGCGCACGTTAACGCAATCAGCGAGCATGTCTTCGCCGCATTCGCATAATTCACTGCTGACAATCACAACGTCTTCGCCTTTGCCTACGTCGCTGCTGAAACCGACCGCGGCTTCGCCGCCTCTGCCGACGTCACTGCTCACAACGAGCACGGCTTCACCGCCTTCGCCTATGGCGCTGCTGACAAGGAGCACGTCATTGCCATCGACGACTGCTGAAACTCCAAGGGAGCCTCTCTCGACGGCAACTTTAACATCTAGGCCGGCCAAATTTGCAAATTTTTCGTGCAACGCAGTGCATCGGCTGTGCGGTGGGCGGTCGCCCTGTCTATACAAGTTGCCGAAGCCGACGATTTGAAAGGAGTTGCCTCCCCACTGCATCTGCGCCCTAAGCGATTTAGAACGGCGGGCCGAATTGAGCTCAAGGAAACTGATAGAGTGAAAGGCTGCATTGCCCATGTGCCACCCGCCTTTAACTCACCTATGGATCCCGCCGGCCAAGGCAGCAGCACGATTCTTGTTCGGCGAATAAAGACGCCTTGTATAATTTTTTGTCTACAAATTGTCCACTCTGGGCAACTCTGCGAGGTCTGTGTCATATGCGCGACTTAAATTATATTTTTCTAATTTGCTTAATCGCTCCTAATGGCTTGCGTAAGCACCTCCGGGAAAAGGCTAGAGAAGCATATCGTAAGTTTACATTGCTTTCGAGACATTTACTGGCTTACAGTTTATGATAGTGCTTTGCTAAATGTCTTAGCTTTTGCTCCTGAGCGGTCAGTGAATTTCGTCATTTTTCACCATTCATTGTTGTAGATGCAGCAGGATTCAAAGGACCAGTGAAGTGGAAACGGATTCCGTCTATTGGTCACTTCAAGATAGAAATTTTAAACCCAACTTTGATGCCCATCCGTGCAATTAAATTTGTTCTCAGTCAGCAGCTGTCGTTCCATGTAACGGTTTCTGGCATTTTCTAAATGAAAATCTTTTCTTTTAGATTTTCTTATTCACTTGGACTAACAATTGTTATCACCATCTAGTTAGAATGAATTCCGGTCTCCTGATTCAAATGGATGAAGTGTATGTAAAATGTGTCATTTAAGTGTATACTTTTAGAAAGAAAGAAAGAAGTTATTACTCATCGCTCTTATGCAAGTAGTTAATATGTCAGCCTTACTGCATTAAAAGTTAGACCATCTGAAGTACTGTAAGTCTTTTTCGAGTTAGATAATTGCAATTCGAATGTTTAACAGTATAGTCCATGGGACTTATTGCACTCTTTGTTTATACATTTCGCCTACAGTTGGACCCAACGCCTTGCAGTCTCCAATAGACCGAAGTGACCGAACCTAACCAAACTGTTTCTGCCCCTGCTGCTGCTTACGGTGAGAGGGGTTTTCCTCAAAGGGCTGTACTTGAGGTGGTTTTCGCAGCCTTCAACAGAATTATGGAAGTTATTTTGGAGCCGCCGCTCACTGACTGGGAAGTAAGCCAGCTTGCTATCTGGACAGTGACGGAGGCTCTGGCGATTATCCTTAATTCTGGTGGAACTGCAGCCAGGGTAGGTGAAGCCGAAGCCACTTCGGTGAGCGGAGGCGGACCCGTGCCCTGAGCAATTATCATAAAAATTTTGAATTGAACTATGGCTGTTAATAATAAAAAATAATTCTCTAAATTCTACCCTAAACATAGGGCACCTTAACTGCAATAAATTAAGCAATAAAATGCATGAAATTATAATGTGGTTGCACAATGAAGATATAGACATTGGTCTTTTCTCAGAAACTGACCTCAAAAATGATGACAGGTTCTTTGTTCAAGGGTATGCGATTATTAGATTTGACATCCCTGACTGTCGAAGAGGACTTGCAATTGCTTATAAAAATAACTTGAAAATTTCGAATGTCAAAAAGTACTATGACAACTCTCACCATGAGTTCATAAGCCTTGCTGTCAACCCCAACAATAACCCTAGTAGTACTCTAAGAATTTCCCTTTTATATAGAGCCCCAACCCTGATCGCATTACCACTGCTACACTTAAACAGCTACTCTCCCAACCTAGAACTCTTCTTATTGGAGAGCTCAACTGTCGCCATCTTATGCTGGGTGGGGACTGTGTAGAAAATTTTCACGGCAAGCAGCTATTTGAATGGCTTAATAATCATCCTGACCCTCCTTTCATCCTCAATTCCTATGGTGACTGCACCAGAATTAATAATGGGGGGCAACACTGTAGGTAACGTCCTGGATCTATGCATTTGCACCCCAGATCTTGCCAACTCAATTAGTGAGGTGCTGGTAGGTGATGACCTCGATAGCGATCACCTACCTATTATTATTAAAGTCTCTTTAGACCCCAGCTCCAAAAATAGCCCCAAACCACTAAAAGGCTTATGGCTTACAGATTGGGAGGCCTTCAAATACGCCCTTCAAGATAAGCTTGAAAAGTGTAATTTGATCCAATCCCGAATCTCTACCCCTGAAGACCTTGACAGCGTGGTTGATAAGCTCACGGAAAAATTTCGTGAAACTATAGAGGAAGTAGTTCCAGATAGAGATCCTAGAGAACAACTCCCTCCTGACATTATTGAAAAAATTAAGCACAGAAAGCTTAGAAAACTTTTTAAGAAAACTAGAACTGACACATTTAGGGTTCAAGCAAATCAAGCTGCCAAAGAAATTAGGATAGCAATCAGAATGCACAGGTACAGAAAATTCGAAGACCTATGCAAGAAAATTGCCAAAACGAGTTACAGAAGGGAGCCGCGTCAATTCTGGATTGATTTAAGAAAATGACAGGACAAGAAAATAAGGGGTTACCGCTGAAACTGAACAAGAAACTGCCAATCTGTTTCAAGATTTCCTAAATGATCAGATGCAGCCCCATCCTGACACCAATTCCCTACTCTACGAGGAGGTTATGGCCAACAAAGATCATGAGATCTTTCGACCCCATGATAGCATGGTTAGAGCTCTCACCTACCATCGGGACAGGGCTGACCCCGACGACCCCGATAGGGAAGACACTTAATCAGACATTCTTAACATCCTTGACATTGATGTACTAATGGAAACAAAAAATCTCAGAACTGGGGGTGCCCCTGGTCCTGACAAAATCCCAAACATTGTACTCAAGCGCGGGCTTAGCCCTGACACTGTAATACCCATAGCAAAAAATTTTAATTCAAGCTTTCTTCTGGGCTACTTCCCCAAGGCCTGGTAAAAGGCAACCATTAAAATGATCCCAAAGCCTAAGAAATCTAGGCAAGACATCAATAACTATAGACCAAATAGTTTAACCTCCTGCCTGGGAAAGCTTTACGAAAAAATAATTGCCAGAAATCTCAGAATGATTTTGGAAAACAAGGGGCTTTTAAACGAAGACCAATGTGCGTACAGACAAGACCACTGTACGTTTGACAACATTGTGCGACTCACTGACGATATACTAAAAATGAACCAATGGAGACATGCGACCCTTAGTGTATTCTTTGACGTTAAAGGAGCCTTCGATGGCGTCTGGCACAGCTACCTTAGGCATAGGATCCTTGTAAGCAACCTGCCTCACAATGTGATCCGTATCATCTCCAGCTACCTTGAGGATAGGGGGATTTACATTCAGATTGGAGGGGCTATCAGCAATGGTTTCCGACCCGCCGCTGGCGTCCCGCAAGGTGGGGTTTTATCCCCGATTCTCTTTATTATATACTTCAGCTCGATCCCGATCCCGCGTGACATCAAGTTTAAGAAAAGTCAGTTCGCAGACGACCTTGCTGTCTGGGCAAGTGCCAGGACGTCGGTAATGACGGCTAAGAGGCTGAACAGCTATCTAGTCGTCCTGAAAAAAGGGCTAGATGATGTAGGTATTACCATCAATCCTAACAAAAGTAAGACGGTAGCTTTTTTCAAGTTTAAGAGCCATTATTCGACTGGCCCAGCCAGGCCGCCGCTTAAATAAGGACAGGATCTCATCCCTTATCATGACTCGGTCACCTTCCTTGGAGTCACCCTCGACAAAGACTTAAGCTACAAGCAGCATATCTCCAAGACTGCAGGCATCACCATCGCCAAGCTTGAAGCCATGAGGAGAATAACTCGCAATACTAGGATTTCGCAACTGGCGCTTCGGCTGCTCTCCTCCTCAAAGTCTTACATTGAGAGTGGCATGACCTACGGAGCGCCCATACTAGTCAACGCTTCTGATGCTCTCCTCCAGAGATTCCAACTCCTCCAAAATCAAGCCCTTAGAATCGCGCTTGGTGCCCCCAGGTACATTAAAATTAGCTATCTACATGAAACTACGAATATGCCCAGGTTCAAAGAGAGAATATGGAACCTGGGCCTAGGATGGTTCAAAAAAGTTCTGCTCACAGGGGTGCATAACTTCGATATTGACCTCAAAGAATGGAGCAGACCAGGGTTTAGAGAACGCGTTACTACTAAATTTAGAAAAGCCAAAAAATAAGCAATAAAAGCCATATAAACTAAAAACTAACTCACCTCGAGACGGCGCCGGAGAGGTTCCTCAGTCGCGGGCACGACCTGATAAAATCTGTCCAGACTGCTCATTTAATTATTACTAGGAGCTAAATTATTTTACTAACATCATATAATATTTTCATTTTATCTGACATTGACAATGACAATGATGCTTCCGGCGCCTCAGCCAATGAATTAGGCTCTTACGCCACTAGTGAAATAAGGTTTCCAGGTTGGGAGTGTACTAATGTACACTTAAATCCTAATTGGATTTAAGTCATCCTTCATCCTCCACAGTCATCCTAATTGGGACTAAGAGGACTGTACATCGAGCCGGGCAAGCGGCGCCAGTCAGGCCGAGAGCGGGCCCTACCCCCGACCCTCAGAGCGTACGCCTACCCCAAACCCAATAGGCTTATCTAAACCTCCCCGGGGCTGGCAGGGGTTAAGTGATTTGTTTTAATTTGTTTTATTTAGTTTAACTTTTTTAATTGCTCCTATTTGTATTACTGAATAATGCTGCTGTTTTATAGATTGTTTTATTCCAAACTCGACACTTATATCGACACCAAACGCGGCCAGTATAGCTGACCAGGCAATCAACAATAACAAAGCTACTCACCAAGAAAATACTCACAGACTGGCAGCTGGTATAGCCGACCAAGAACAAAGTAGCAGCCAACCTAAATTCAAGATAACTCCAGTAGTATTTGAGACTGCTCCAGAAGCCAAAGATCCACTCAAGTTTGAGTGGTTTCTCAATATAAACTTTCCAAACATCAGAATTCAATCGGTCAAGAACATATATCATGGCGTTGGCTTCTGCGTGTTAACAACGAGCGAAAAGGACATGAACGCGCGGCTGACATCACCACTCATTGAACCGGAAATAAATGGACAAACTGTGGATCGACGACTACCAAGAAAAAGACCAATTAAGCAAGGCGATGATGGCTAATTTTTAAACCTCATAGTGGTGTTATACAAGCCATCTCCTACTTCAAATATAAAAATGAGGAGGCTGAGGCGGACTGTGATGATGCTTTAGCCTACCTTATGGAAATCATCAACATAGATGTAACTATGGCAATAAGCAGTCTCAGGTCTGGGGGTGCACCTGGGCCAGACAATATCCCAAACATTGTTCTCAAAAAGGGCCTGAGACTAAACTCTATCAGAATTATCACAAAACTTTTCAATACCTGCTCCCTTCTGGGCTACTACCCGCGGCTCTGGAAACAGGGTATTGTCAAAATGATTCCCAAACCTAATAAACCAAAACATCAAGTAGATAGCTACAGACCAATTTGTCTAACCTCATGCTTGGGTAAACTTTATGTGAAAATACTTGCTAGGAATATTCGAACTATACTGGAAAACCTGAATATTATCAATGAAGATCAGTGCGCCTATATACAAGACCATTGCACCTTTGATAACATTGTCAGAATCACCGATGATGTGCTTAAGATGTTGCAGCTCACCCCAGTGGCACCGATATTATCGGTAGAGATGTACCAATTGGGACCAATAATATCAGCTTGCGAGCATGTCGTGTGTCAAGACGACACGATTTCTACCCGAAAATATCATACTGAGCTATGCACTTAAATAGCATAGGGGCCAGTATATTATACCGGCTAGCTAACGAATCAAACGGCTCAGATTTAAATTTGTTTGACAAAATGAAAAAATTGACAAGTGATTGACAGAAAATGCAATGATGGAATTAATCCAATTGCATCTTGCACTTGCAGGAGGGAGCATAAATAGCAAATTTAATCAAACAAAATATTGTTGGGTCATTTGTACTTCATATTAGCTTAGGCCTAGTTATCCAATAAGACCAACAATCAGCATTATTCCTTGCCTACCTATTCTGCTATCCATATGAATACTATACTATTTAATAAATTGGCAGTTTATTACAGTTCTTGATTTTCATATTTCTTGTAGCCTCAAGGTCATTTGCATGCAGAGTACTTAAATTTTTAAGTACTCTTACCTAGTACATTAGAAAATCAGAAATCCCTGGCTATATAACATATTGGCTATAGCTTAAACTAGCTATTATTATTTTCAACTAGCCAGATTAGCTATTTCACAGAGCAAGCCATACAAAACCAATTATTCAATATTTCCTTTTAAAATGTCTAGCCAATTACCTGGATTTTCCCTAGCCAACTCTTTGACTACCTGGCTGCCTATTCTCATAATCTAGCTCTTCTTGGTCTCCTCCTAGTCTATTCTCTCTGACTGCTCTTCCTAGCTTGCTCTCGTCTCACTAAGCCTACTGCCATTAGCCTACTCTGCCTAGCCTACCCTCCCTAACTTGCTCCCCTAGCCTACTTCTCTTGATCTGTACTCCATGGCTAGGTTTCACTAGCCTGACCATATCCTCCTAGTCACTTTTCCTGTCCATTTCTTTGGCTACCCCCTAGCCTATTCCTCATATCTTGCTATTCTGCCTGGGTCACTGGCCTACTCCTATGTCCAGCTCTGCTTGCCTTGCTCCCCTGGCCTGCTCCCAGCTCCCCCTGACCTGCTCCCAGCTCCCCCCTGACCTGCTCCCAGCTCCAACTGGCCTGCTCCGCTGGTCTGCTACCCTGACCTGCTCACCTGGTCTGCTTCCCTGACCTGCTCCCCTGGTCTGCTTCCCTGACCTGCTCCCCTGGCCTGCTCCCAGCTCCCCCTGGCCTGCTCACCTGGTCTGCTTCCCTGACCTGCTCCCCTGGCCTGCTCCCAGCTCTCCTGGCCTGCTCACCTGGTCTGCTTCCCTGACCTGCTTCCCTGACCTGCTCCCCTGGTCTGCTTCCCTGACCTGCTCCCCTGGCCTGCTCCGAGCTCCCCCTGGCCTGCTCCCCTGGTCTGCTCCCCTGACCTGCTCTCCCTGGCAGACTCTAATTATTATAGCACGGATGTTGTTGCTTTTGTGTTGTTGATCCGGTGTGTTACGCCAGCAGTGCGATGCACGTTAATTATACCATTAACTTCTAGCATTCCAATCATCATGAAGCGAAAGGCATTCGAAACACGAAAGATTAGCGCCTGGACGGCTTCTGTTAGAATGCATGGATCAAGATTCAGAACCTGTAAATATTCTTTACTAGTTGTCTCTATGCACTCTCTGTCTCACTGTGTACCTTAACGAGTTGCGACACCTTTGTCGTTATTGTTGAAAGTTACATGTTATCCTACTTTGTGATTAGGAAACATGGGGCACCGGTGTTGATACATCTTACCGACGCTCAGCTGTCCAAACGTCAACTTCTCCAGAACAAGGCACTTAAGATCACTCCTGATGCTCCAAATTACACTTAGACTAGCTATCTCCATCACATTACTAAAATGCCGATGATGAAAGAGCGCATCTGGGGCTTGGCCAAGCGCTGGTCAAAAAAAACTATTGCCAGCGGGGTCCACAGCTTCGACCTTGATATAAAACCTTGGGATAGGAGGTTTCGGGTGCCTGCAGTGGCCCGCCTGAGAAATGTTTGAGATACATGTACTTGTAATGATTTGAGCAACGTAATTGTTGCTGATTCCAAATAAAAGCTCTTTAACTAGTCATCACTGCTTCACTTTAAATTAATTTTCATTGAATGCTATTTACATCTGTTACTAAGTAATGTGCAATTGGCTGATAACTGTAGTCACTTGAAGTTCTCCTATATCCATGACAATACTTTTAACCAATATTTTAACTACCCAAATCTCCATGACAATACCTGTAACCAAAATTTTCATTGCTAATAATTGAGATATCTTTTAACCCCACAATGTTAAATCTTAAATCATTGTACTATAGAATCCAACCATGACCAAATGAAGTGATTCTACATGTACTTTGT
Organism: Macrostomum lignano; assembly: GCA_002269645.1. Classification (NCBI taxonomy): domain Eukaryota; kingdom Metazoa; phylum Platyhelminthes; family Macrostomidae; genus Macrostomum; species Macrostomum lignano. The sequence goes on from NIVC01004681.1 coordinate 27,512, forward strand.
GCTCTCTCCTTTGTCATCAATCCTTCATCACCTGCATCTTTTTTATCTCATCTTTTTTTAGCTGTTTTATTGGATATAATTTATTTTATTCTGTTTTATTGAATTTCAAATATCAAATCTCCATTATCATTCGATTTGTTTTATACTGTACTTCGATTTACTTCTATAGATGCACTGTTTTATAATTCCCACATCATTTAATACAATTTGTAACCAATACTAGTAAAAATATTTTGAAACCAAACAATATACAGTGGCGTAAGAGCCGTCAAGCTGAGGCGCCGGGCATTTTTTCTAAGCCCAAATACCTAACAATGAATGAATGCTCTTGGGAAAGCATCCGTTTGTGATCCCGTTTGCGAAAATTTGCTAACTCAGAACATTAATCAAGGAATTGGTAAGAGGCAGGGAAATTTTAGGGAAGTAAAGTAAAACTGTTGAGGTAGTCAATGCCGAGACAGTGCACAATGTAGTCAATGCCTAATTTCTCGCACAATTAACTAAGTAAAGTAGCAGTAACCATTGCATGCTAACATTTTCTCTCTCTTCTGAAATAATAAGTTTCGTTAATTATTGGTTTTCCTGTGTCACTCATTTTATCTCTAACTACTAGGATTAGGAAACAGGAAGCCTGGTGGCAGCGAATCTACTAATCTCAAACCAGTATAATAAAATTCACTAAAAATCCAAACTAGAAAACCAGTAGCTTAGACCGCTAAGACACGGCCCATACCATTCACATGTTTCCCTTTAACTTGCAGCATCGTCAGGTGCGATTGATATTTCAAATCCAAATCCAGATTTAAACATAATTGCCAAATGTTTGTAATCATCTTCTTGTTTTTTGAATTTCTTAAGCGAAGTAGCATTCCTAAAAGTTGACTAAAAGTTAACCAAGAAAATTTTCAGTTATGCTCTGTTATTAGACTTACAGACTACAGTCTACAAACGTTAAAATTTGCTTGGTTAACTTTTGGTCAAATTGATTTCATAGATTTTCCGTACCTCAATTGGACAAAAGAGGACACTGGGTACGTAGAAGTCGCAGTTTACTTACAGGACGGAAATGGATCAAGTAGATCTATGACCGATCTGAATGAGACGTTTAAAAAGGCAAGGAATCCGTTGATAAAATGTCTCGTTACAAAAAAAGTTTTTTTGCCGCTTCAAGTCCGGTTGGAATCGGGTGCCGCCTATGAGGAACATAACTACCGAGTATAAGCAAACCGACACATATTTAGTAGTTGAACGAGTAATTGCTTTACGGGCACAGCATGAATCAATGAATAAAATGTATTCACAAATGAACCAGCCGTTAAGAATACTGTAGCTGTGCAACGGGTGTCTCTACGAATTTAGCTGGTATCGTTTGGCCCTTAGCTTAGCCCCACGGTAGTGGAAGCCCAGTAAAAAATTTACGTCCGGGTCAACGTACGGCCACTCGTTGGCCAGGTCAACTCCTCTGGTCTGTCAATCGTCACTTCTAGTAGCTCGTAAAATATTTATACCGCAATTTAAATGGCCCACTGTATCCTTCAGATTTTAATTGAGAATTTAATACTTGAAATCAAAGCGTTTCAGTTTAAGCTGTGAGTATCTTCTCACATCGTCTCATCGAAATGACGAAATTTTGATGTTGAAATTTAAACCTTGTATTTATTGCAGTTACTAAAAATCATGCTAGTAAATTATTACTGTGGTAGCATAGCATTTGATTGTGAGACTGCATGAATATTGAATTATTAGCAAAAATTATGAGAACATTATTTAGAGCAAAAAGTAAAAACGAAAACAATACATCAAATGGATGAGCAAATATGGTGAGAATGTAGTAAATAATTTTGATTTCTCTGATTTCAATCGGCAGCCCTATGCCCTTATATAGTTATACCATACTATCTACATCACAAGGTACCGTCTCTTAAAATTCGAGCTCGTCGACAACTAAGCTCCTAAAAGTTTTACAGCAGAAAGCCTGCGATTTCTGCTACTGTTTTTGTTCCACCATAAAATTGCAGTCGTATAATTATACAGACAGTTCAAGACTAGCTCGTAAACAAGCCATCTACGATTACATCTTCATTATCGTTACAAAAACACTTTGAGCCACATCGGACAGCAGGAGTTGAACTCAGCGATAATGCTGTGTTTGCTGTGGGCGACGCAGTCGCAGCGTAAGCAGCGGCATTGGAAGCCTGAATTTGGCCTTGTTCAGCAGCTACCGCTGCCGACTTCCGACGCTGAGTATGACCACCCTCACGGTCACCAGCGTGCTTCATTGCTGAGATGACCGCCTTCTCAGCATCCCGGTCACTTGGTCGCTCAGCGCCGTACAGAGATTCAATTACATCTGAGATTGTAAAATGAAATAAAAATTACATTTCACATTTAAGCTTTGCAAAGTACATATTCATCTAAGCATAGTCTTTCTCACCCATAAAAACTGGAAGCAACACCCACTGGAAGCAAGGTTGAGTATCAGTCAGGTCAGTGCTGCGAGATCGTTTTTTCATTTCTTTGCCGCTGTAGTTGATCTGTCGCTGCATCGGTACGGAAAGCACTCTGTCCAACATTCGGCCCAACGTAGCTCAACGTACCACGCCAACCACTATCTCTAATGCTCCACATCAATGTACAACATCATGAACATTGTTTATTAAAATTTCTGCTCAACCATTTGTTTGTCTCTCTCTGTAAAAACCGATTTTGTGGGGGTGGGCGCTGGGCTTTAGGCGCTGGGCCTGGGTGGATCTAGGAACTAGGATACTCTTCCTGTAGAGTATTCCCTGGCTGCAGGTTCCTACTGGAAAAGAGGCGAAGGCACTCAAGCCAACAGACTGCCAGATAACTAAAAACCCAGGCAAGAAATTTGGAATCAAACTTAAACTTGTTTTACTTTTTCTGTGGACTAAATCCATGGGACAGAAAAACTTCACGTGTTTCTGTCCCCAAGCAAACGTGCTGAAAAACGGATTTGTCAGAGAAAAAGTGTAAAGTTTTAATATGCATTCGCGATGCGGGATCTGAAGAGTGGAACAGAAAAATGAAGAAAGTTAGCACAAAGAAATAGGCTGTACAGGTCGAAATCGTTGGAAAAGCATTGAAATGTTGCTCACGCGAAAATTCTCAAGAGTCAATATTTTTAATCGGTAAAGTATTTCAACGGAGAATCCCAATTTGCGCAGACAGTTTTTTATCCCATCGGCGTCCATCAGGCAAAATTTTTTTGCGCTGGGTTCATCTATATGTAATTATCAATGTAAAGTGTATATTCTTTATTATTTCCTAAAATATCGATCTTGTAATTAGAAAGTCTACTTTACTTCTATGCTTTCCATTTAATGCTGCTTGAAAACTTCCTTAAATAATATATTTAATAATTTGCATCTTTTTTGTATCGATCAATTCTATAATGTATACTTATGCATAGATTGATTCCGGCATAAACAACCGCTCAATTAAGCAAGTAAGAATAAGTGTTTAACTAACAGTTTAACTAACTCAGCACCATCTATCTCACGATTGCTCTCCCCCCCCAATCAGCATTTTCTAGAGGTTTGGCCCCCCGGCCCCTTTACAGCAAGCTTGCCCCCCTTTAAAGCAAGCTATTGGTCTGCAAACCCCGGCCTGGACCATGCCTGGATCAAACAGAGGCTCGAAAAAAACATTTTCTTATCGGGGGGCATGACGAGACGGAGGCAGCTGTGGCCATAAAAAGTTCGGAAGGAGAGGCTCCAGAGGCTTGGAGGAGAATTGCTCCTCCACACGCTCTATCCCCCACAATGCGGTTCGAAATATTATTAAAATTGATACATACTCCCCCATTAGACTTTTAAATATAACAGCTGCTATCTTCAGACCTCTCTGTCCCCCACCAACAGACTACCGATTTTTTCAATTGACTGTGCCATCTCTAGAAATAGTTTAATAACATAAATAGTCACCAGTTATGCGTGTGCCATCACTTTTTGACGACCTTGTAGGCTGGCCTTCGATGCTGTGTAAGGATTTGAAATTCTGAAATACAAAAATACCGTTTGCTGGAATAGTTGCTACAATTGTGACATAAAAGTGAACAGGCGTGTGCCAATCCAAAATTCGTAAACTAACGACTAGAAAATTACTTTCGGACAATAAAATTTGAGCAATCGACATATAGTGTTTCGTTCATTAAAAGTAAAGGACGCAAAGTGAATTTTTCGCAAGACGGAAAGAACGGAAGAAGAGATGGCTACGGAGGAAGCAGAAGAAAAAGCTCTGAAGGAAGCGGAAGAGAAGGCTCGGAAGGAAGCGGAAGAGAATGCTCGGAAGGAGGCGAAAGAGAAAGCTTGGAAGGAGGCGGAAGAGAGAGCTGGAGACGAGGCAGAGACTATTAAGGAAAGAGCGACTAAGAAATGACGACGTAAAGGAAATGTAGGCGAATGCAGTGAAAAATGCTAAATTTCTTAGGAGCTCAGTTTCTACGAAATGTCGCAGAACAGTATGCGAATAAGCAAAAAAGTAGTTTGTAACGAGAAGAAATGACTGTTCCGCTTTTGTAGACAAATCGATCTGCTTTCGGGTCTACTTAACTTTTTACTACTTTTGTCATCTTTTTGCGGCGTAATAATAATTAAGAGATTCAATTAAGAGAAAAAATTCAATAAAGACAACATTAAAACAATATTCTTTAAAAATCGTCAAGAAGCAAGTCGAAAAAATTGATTGATATTCTCGTATTTCTACCCTCAACTTACGTCAAGCCCCTAAAATTACTTTAATATTTTACTATTCTACGCAGTTTTACTACTTATTATACCACATTTTGTTCCGAGTGTTTTCGTACTGTACTAACAGTACTAACTTACTGTCCCACAACGACCATGGAATGTCTAATCAACTTGTGCATACAAGTATGACGAGTGGTGTACTGGTAAAATGAAGATTTATTAAATAGGAGAAGGAACGCAATTCAACCTTAATAAAATTTCTTTGTCCCGTAAAATGCTGATCGTGGATAACACACTTGTCTCCTGGCTTGGCCTGGCCTTGAAAGCAGGATCCTCAATGAAAGCCACAGTCAGTGCAGTAAGCAGGTTATCTGCTGTACAAGCGATATACACATAAGCGCGAAAGCGTCGCCAATCAGTGTCCGGCACGTCATTGGCCCAACCAGAATTTCGCAGCATGGCGAAGTTCAAAGACTCGCGGGCATTCTTTTCTGAGAAAGGCCCCTAGAAGCCTGGAAAGTTGATGAGCGATACGATTGAAATAATGTCCAATAATGATTAACACGCTTCTATAGTCACAGCATTCGCTCGTCACCAACTAAGCCGACAAATTTAAAGATAAATTCTTTAAAAGCCCATTCATACCGCCATCATGAAATGAGGCCAAGTTTCGTCTCCTCACACCTTTTGTGCATCAAATTTCATCCCTTGTTAACAATAGTCCTCCGAGTATATGCTGGCTGTTGTGTCTGCTCGAGTCGTTGCAGCTCAAGCAAGTCATCGAAATCTGGAATTCCCAACTCAGCTCTACGTAAGCGCGATCAGGGTGGCCGCGGTCAGGGAAAGTCAGGGAAATTCTTAGGAAGTCAGGGAAAATTTGAAAGTCAATTAGAAAATTGAGAAAAAATTGTGAGACAAGAAAGAGGCTAATCGATAGCACTAAGTAGCTAGAATAGTAAATCATTTTTGTTTGTTCCATGTATTGTTATTTTAAAAGCTTATTTGAAATAGGCAGATACTTGTTCTTAAATGAATTATTTATTGGCTTGTACATATTGCTAATCTATAATTGCTGTGCTAATCACACTGACAGTAAAATATATAGTCCATACTATGATAATATGGTATTAACCAGGCCATTAATAGAAAGGTCCGTCTATATTTTGTTTTAATCACTATTTATTGCTATTCTTTTGTATAAATTTATATTGCGTTTAGGTTTTTAGTAGACTTATATACGAGCTAAATAAGTTGTTGCAAATACAAAATAGCTTGCTAATGTTACAAAGATTATTTTAATTTTATGTACACCTTACTACTAACTCCTTCCAGTTCCAGCCTTATGAGTTCCACTTCAAAAAAACAACTTACTATGACAAGAAGTGGGAAGAGGAATTCCCCTGGGTGACTTCCTACTCGAGCAATCGAAATGCAGCTTACTGCAAAAGCTGCGAAAAGAAAGTCGAACTTTCCAATATGGGAAAGACGGCCTTAACTTCCCATGCTAAAAGAAAAACTCATCTAAATCATCTAGTCGCAACAACACCAAGTATTCGAGCATTCCTTATGCCCTCGGGCAGCACTACTAATGGCGGTACTGTTGCTGCAGTTGCTGCTACAAATGACGAAGTACTAAAAGGCTTAAAAACAGTGCTGAGCAAGCTAAGCTACTATGGGTTTTTTTACATGGTAGACTAGCACTTTTTATTTCGCTCAGCAGCTGGAATTACTGATCGATTCAAAGCCATGTTTACTGACAGTGCCATTGTAAATGAAATGTCCCTTGGCTACGACAAAATCCGATACATAATCAACTTCGGATTGGCACCACTTCTAAAGGAGCAGTTAACAACTATTTTGAATAACCAACGGTTCTTTTCTGTTAACTTTGACGAGAGTTTAAACAAAATCATGCAGCAATCGAAAAAATGGACATTCATGTTCGTGTCTGGACTGAGGAGAAAGACTCAACTGAGCCTCCGGTAAAGACATTTTACTTCGATTCTCAATTTCTTCTTTCATGCACTGCAGCAAATCTCTTGGAGTCTTTCCTAGCATCTTTCAATGGCATCTCTGTCAGCAAGATATTACAAGTGGGCATGGATGGACCTAATGTCAACTGGGCCTTTCACAAGCTACTGGATGCCTATGTTGCTAGTAGTAGTGCTACGGATGCAAAGATCATTCACTGCTGATCCTGCTCTCTACATCGAGTCCACAGAGCATTTAACCAGGGTGTCTTAGTCAGTGGTTGGGACATTAAAGCTATTTTGAGCTCCTTTTACTACCTGTTCAAAAATGCGCCTGCACGTCGCAGACTTCATTGAGGCCACAGGTACACGTGTGTTCCCTCTAAAGTTCTGTTGCCTGTCGTTGGCTAGAAAATGTCACTGTTGCTAAGCGTGCACTTGCCATTTGGCCCGACTTATGTACCTATGTACAAACTGCTTCACAGAATAAGGCAATGAAAGCACAAGTCAGTGTCAACCGCCACATTGAGCTCCTGCAGTCTTGCACGAAAAGGCCATTGCAAGCGGCGAGGTTTGCATTTTTTATTTATTGCCAAGCCGAATGCGAAGGGCTTCAGCGGAAGGAACCTGGTTGAGGGGTTCCTGGGCAGCAATTGCATTTGCGACCCTGAATGCATTAGAAAACAGTGTCTTTCTGACTAACTCATTGCTATTCCCCGGTGAACCGCAGGATGGCTTTCTAGCGGTGCAGTGGTAGCCCGCAGCTCCCATGACATCATGGTGTCGTCTTTATCTTCCACAATGAATGTAGCTGGGCTATCTAGCCCAATGATCTATGATCCGGTTGGGAATCTATGTTCCGGTGTGTGTAATTTACGGCCCGGTCCGGCCCACTACTGTTGTACTATTCGAATTTTCCAGCCTTGTAAAACTATTTCCATTGTTGATGTAACGAGCCCGGTATATTTAATATTACTAGCGAAGAGAGAGTATTAGCAACGTATATGGTTCAGCAGATACGTATGTCAGTCCTGGACGATTTACTATACTCGGAGCATAAGAAATCTTACTGTCTTAGTATGAATGCGTACACTGGTGATCGGCTCTGATTATAATTATTGTATCTCACGTACATGCTAGGTTGATCTACGTCCCAGGCTGCCACACGCTTACAGAAAAAGACTAGAACTTACATGTTAAAATTATGAGTCGCATTTCTTGGAAACGGAAACCAAATTAACAAAATACGTAATATTAAAACCCTAGAATAATTACGCACGTAATCTAAACAGCTAAGGATTTGAATAAAGTTAAAATACACCATGTTAATAAACTAGATTTGAATTACAGAATTTCCAAACCGTTACACTTTGTAATACTATTATTATTATTGCTCTTGCTCAGACATTTTTGCATCAAGGTTCTATAGTAACTTTACTGTCAATTTCCTTCACATGTACCTTCATATCTGGAACCATATCAAACTCCTTCTCACATATGTAACATTGTTTAGCCTTACAGAAAGAAGCCTTCCTGTTCGCTGTCAAATTACGATTAATATGTTTAGGCTCCTTCAGACCACTCTCAATTTGTTGATAAAGTTCAACCATTCTATCAACATATATTTTCCTTGCCGGCCGAGGCGGAGGAAGCGGAGGTGGCGGCCGAGGCGGAGGTGGCGGCCGAGGCGGAAGCGGGACGGGGTCAGTTCAAAGTAAGTCTGTATTAATATATATGTGTACTAGTATTATACATGTACGTATGCATATAAATGGCAAAAATATTTACAAAAAAAATTCTGTATTGTAGAGGTGTTACGTCTGCAACAAGTTGGGCCATCTGGCCAAGAATTGTTGGCACAGAAAAAAAGACAAAGCAACCACCGACTCCAAACCCAACAGGAACAGGAGCAAAAGCAACAGGAGTCGCCGCAACAGCAGCACGAGAAGCAAGACTAACAGTCTAAGTTGCATTTTTTGCATTTTTTTCATTTTTGCATTATATTAGTGCCTTGATTCCTTTTTTTCTTGACTAGAACTTAAAATTGTATGTTGTAGGGAACACGAACAAAGTTGCAGCAGTGTAAAAGTGCGACCATCAGATTTTACATCAATATAGTTTTGTCTTGGATGAATCGGGAAATCAGTTCTTTAATTTAGTTCATTAATAGTCAGACAATTGTTAAAAATTATCAATATAGAGGCATCCTTTCATTGGAAAAAAAGCATCAAAGATAAGTGCGACCATCATGTCACGACCATCATTTAAGCGTAGCCAGCATCCCCAAGGTATCAAAAAATTAGTTTTTTTAACAAAAGAATTGTGTTATGTAATTACAGATTTGCTATCAATGTTTTTGAGCTAGGCCTAGGTATCATTTCTCATTCTAGAACTGATCATTTCAGCCACTGATTCTAGCTGATCAGCCATAATGAAAACAGCAGCAGAGAACTCAATGCATTATCGAAAAAGGCTCGGCGATGTTCTCAAAGAAAAGGAGAAAATTCGTAGCAGGGAGCGACGAGCTCAACTTCGAGATGCACTGACGATCACGAAACAACGAGAACAGGCTCGACTTCGTGCTGCAAAAAGCCGCGAGTTAAAGCAACAGTTGGCCAATGGGCTCGCTGTTGTTGCTAATGATGAACAGTCCGAACAGGTCTATGGCTCTAGGCAGGCTGAGTCACGTGCTGTGAACAGGTGCAGTAACTTTTTCAAATTATTAATTTGCTAATTATCTCATTGACCTTGAAACTTTTAAAAGCTAATTAATTCATCTGACATGTACACAGAGCTCATCTGGCACTGCCAAGCACTCCGAGTCGGCAAGCTATAGTTGTCCGTAAACTGGCCAGCATGGTAGGCCTGCAGCTGCAGCCAGACATCAAAGCTCAATGTAGTCGCTATTCTCGACTGGCAGATGGCGTTCGTGACCAAGTTGCTAGCTACTTCCTGCGTGAAGATGTGTCGTGATGGGCCCCAGGCCGAAAGGAGTACGTTAAGGTCGGTGGTCAGCAGGTCCAAAAACGGTATTTGACAGCGAGCCTCAGGGAACATCACGAACTGTTTTCTTCTGAGACTGCAGGCAGCAGAATATCGTTTTCGAAGTTCTGCACGCTTCGTCCAAAACACATTCTCCCTGTTGGTTCAACGCCACTGCATGCCTGGTGCTGCACTCAACATGAGAATTTTCATAGGTAAGAATTAATCCGTTTTTTTAAGTATATTTCTCTGTGAATTCTGTTATAAAGTACATGATATGTACATAATTTACATGAATTCATCAATTATCAATACCAAAAGAAGCTTATCATCAATTAACTACCCATTATAGCGCCTGCAATACCTATAGCTCAAAATGGCTGCAGGAGTTCGTTCTTTGTAACGTGACATCACCAGATTGCCTTCAAGGCACATGTGTACTCTGTAAAGACCTAGCAGCCATGCGAATCCCAGCACCTAATGAGCAGGCTGCTTGGTATGCCAATCACCTACCGATTCTGGCAGAACAATGCAATTTCTAATCGAGTTGAGCAAGTGTCACTGACAAAAACTGTTGCCGAAGCCCATCAAGTCCTCTTGGACTTGCTGCCGAAATTTGTTATTCACGAACGAACTCGCGTGCTGCAGGCAGCATTTTACCGCTCGCAGAAAGACAATTTGGGAGAGCATGAGCTACTACTGCATTTCGACTTTGCAGAAAATTACTCATGTGCCCACCAAGACGCAACTCAAAGTGCGTACTGGTCACAGACGCAGGTGACTATTTTTACTATTGGTGTCTATCCTGGACCTACTAGTCCAGACAACCATGAGATGTCTGCGATTATTAGCGACACTACGGATCACACCAAGACCAGCATTGTGGTCTTTCTTGAGACTCTCTTAAGGTATGTCATCTTGAATAACTATTTTATAGCTAACTAATTTAATATATGGATCATCTTTGTTTACTTACTCATTCAATTCCTAATTTTTTATCTACATTTCTTGATCACAGCGTCTGACAAAGCCAGTAATGACTGTGCATTTCTGGAGCGACGGTCCATCGTCTCAATTTAAGAGTCGATTCATGCAG
>NIVC01004682.1:0-38256 GCA_002269645.1 Macrostomum lignano
ATATAAGTGGTACAACATCACTGATAACTTCGATGAGAGCTAGCCTAGAGCTGAACAGACCAGACTGCTAATGCAGCGACCTAGGTTCGAATCTAAGTAGTTTAAAAGTAGTAGTGTAAAATTTTTTATTAAAAGGTTTTATTAAAGGACTAAATAAAAACACTTAGATTACTGCACTCGATAAGCCAAGGATTATTGCTATTAATAAACCAAGGACTACTGCACTCGATAAACCAAGGACTATTGCTCTTGGCAAACCAAAGATTACTGCACTTGATTAATCAAGGATTATTGCTATTAATAAACCAAGGATTACGGCACTTGGAAAACCAAGGATTACTGCACTCGATAAACCAAGGACTATTGCTCTTGGCAAACCAAGGATTACTGCACTCAAGAAGCCAAGAATTATTGCACTTGAAAACCAAGGATTAATGCACTCGATAAACCAAGGACTATTGCTCTTGGCAAACCAAGGATTACTGCACTCAAGAAGCCAAGGATTATTGCTATTAATAAACCAAGGATTACTGCACTTGGAAAACCAAGGATTACTGCACTCGATAAACCAAGGACTATTGCTCTTGGCAAACCAAGGATTACTGCACTCAAGAAGCCAAGGATTATTGCACTTGGAAAACCAAGGATTACTGCACTCGATAAACCAAGGACTATTGCACTTGATAGGCCAAAGATTACTGCGCTTGATAAACCAAGGATTATTGCACTTGATAAACAAGGATTATTGCACTTGATAAGCCAAGGATTACTGCGCTTGATAAACCAAGGATTATTGCACTTGATAAACAAAGGATTATTGCACTTGATAAACAAAGGATTATTGCACTTGATAAACAAAGGATTATTGCACTTGATAAACCAAGGATTATTGCACTTGATAAGCCAAGGATTATTGCACTTGATAAGCCATGGATTATTGCACTTGATAGTAAAGAATGTTGCACTTGATAAGCCAAGGATTAATGCACTGGATTATTCAAGGATTATTGATATTAATAAACCAAGGACTACTGCACTCGATAAACCAAGGATTATTGCTCTTAATAAACCAAGGATTACTGCACTTGGAAAACTAAGGATTACTGCACTCGATAAACCAAAGACTATTGCACTTGATAAACCAAGGATTATTGCACTTGATAGGCCAAGGATTACTGCACTTGATAAACCAAGGATTATTGCACTTGATAAACCAAGGATTATTGCAGTTGATAAGCCAAGGATTATTGCATCTGATAAACCAAAGATTATTGCACTTGATAAACCAAGGATTATTGCACTTGATAAACCAAGGATTATTGCACTTGATAGGCCAAAGATTACTGCGCTTGATAAACCAAGGATTATTGCACTTGATAAACCAAGGATTATTGCAGTTGATAAGCCAAGGATTATTGCATCTGATAAACCAAGGATTATTGCAGTTGATAAGCCAAGGATTATTGCATCTGATAAACCAAGGATTATTGCACTTGATAAACCAAGGATTATTGCACTTGATAAACCAAGGATTATTGCTCTTGGCAAACCAAGGATTACTGCACTCGATAAGCCAAGGATTATTGCTCTTAATAAACCAAGGATTACTGCACTTGGAAAACTAAGGATTACTGCACTCGATAAACTAAGGATTATTGCTCTTGGCAAACCAAGGATTATTGCACTTGATAGGCCAAGGATTACTGCACTTGATAAACCAAGGATTATTGCACTTGATAAACCAAGGATTATTGCACTTGATAAGCCAAGGATTATTGCACTTGATAGGCCAAGGATTACTGCGCTTGATAAACCAAGGACTATTGCACTTGATAAACCAAGGATTATTGCAGTTGATAAGCCAAGGATTATTGCACTTGATAAACCAAGGATTATTGCACTTGATAAACCAAGGATTATTGCACTTGATAGGCCAAGGATTACTGCACTTGATAAACCAAGGATTATTGCACTTGATAGGCCAAAGATTACTGCGCTTGATAAACCAAGGATTATTGCAGTTGATAAGCCAAGGATTATTGCACTTGATAAACCAAGGATTATTTCACTTGATAAACCAAGGATTATTGCACTTGATAAACAAATATTGCACTTGATAAACCAAGGATTATTGCACTGATAAGCCAAGGATTACTGCGCTAGATAAACCAAGGATTATTGCACTTGATAAACCAAGGATTATTGCACTTAATAAACCAAGGATTATTGCACTTGATAAACCAAGGATTATTGCACTTGATAAACAAAGGATTATTGCACTTGATAAACCAAGGATTATTGCACTTGATAAGCCAAAGATTACTGCACTTGATAAACCAAGGGTTATTGTACTTGATAAACCAAGGATTATTGCACTTGATTAATCAAGGATTATTGCTATTAATAAACCAAGGATTATTGCACTAGCTGAGAAGCTGATTACTGCGCTGTCTAAAAAAGAGATTATTGCGCTCGCTGAGACGTGGATTGTTGCACAACCTGAGAAAGCGATTATTGCATTAGCGGAAGTAACATTTGCACTAGCTACTTGCTGTCTCGTGGATGCTTGCTCTCGAGGGGGGATACTTGCTATTTGGGAGAGGGGGTACTGGCTACATGCATGGGATTCTTTCTATCCAGGGATGCTTGCTATTCAGGGATTCTTGCTATCTGCAGGATGCTTGCTATTTAGGGATTCTTGCTATCTGCAGGATGCTTGCTATCTGGGTGGATGCTTCTATAATATCTGGGGGGTGCTTGCTATCTGCAGGATGCTTCTATAATATCTGGGGGTGCTTGCTATCTGGGTGGATGCTTCTATAATATCTGGGGGGTGCTTGCTATCTGCAGGATGCTTCTATAATATCTGGGGGTGCTTGATATCTGCAGGATGCTTGCTATCTGCAGAATGCTTCTATAATATCTGGGGGTGCTTGCTATCTGCAGAATGCTTCTATAATATCTGGGGGTGCTTGATATCTGCAGAATGCTTGCTATCTGAGTGGATGCTTGCTATCTGGGTGGATGCTTCTATAATATCTGGGGGGTGCTTGCTAATCTGCAGATGCTTGCTATCTGTGGTGATTCTTGCTATGAGCATTAGAGGATGCTTGCTATCTGCGATTGTTCACTTTTGGAGGGGGTTGCTTGCTGTCTTGGGAATATTTTCTATTTAGTGAAACGATATTTTGTTGACTGTTTGTTAATTTTAGAGAAAAAGTGATTTTTTAATTTTGCAAACATCTTAGTCCGTGACAATTTTACACGAATAAGGTGATTTTTAAAATGTGAAGAAGGAATTAGTGTTTAAGAAAATGTGTTTTTTTATTGTTTTCCATGAACTATTTTTGCTCCTTTCTTATTGGGCGCCCCGAAGGGGGCCGCACTAGATTGCTAGTTTGGCTAGACTAGCAATCCATTTTCCTATCTAATGATCGGCTAGACTAGCAATCCATTTTCCTATCCAATAATCGGTCAGACTAGCAATCCACTTTCCTATTTAATGATTGGCTAGACTAGCAATCCGTTTTTCACTTTCCTCCCCCGCATCTAATAAAACCAAAGCCGCATCTAATAAAACCAAAGCCTCATCAATAGTCACGAGCAGCCTCACCAGCCGCAGCGGAGTCTCAGTAGACAAGTCCGGCTGGTCCAGCAGATCTCCAATCAAGGCAAGCATGGTGGCGGGCGGTGGCTGGTCATCCTGAGCTGACGCTGGCGATGCTGGCAGGGGCACTGGCACGCCGGTGACCTCCTGCAGGCGGTCGAGCTGCTCAACGCAGATTGGCAGAGGCCGGTCCAGCCGCAGACAGTAGGCGGCCCGCACGGGACAGCTGCTGTTCTGAGACAGCTGGGAGAAAGTCGGGCTGCTGCGGGAGGGAATAAAGTTACGATTATAAATTAGTGAAGCGGTACTCATATTTTATAACTAAAGATGTGAGCAGTGAGTAGCTTACCTGCGATCACCGGGTCCTGTTCGAGTCACAGTCACGATGGGAATCACTGGCAGGGTGTAGGCCGCACTGGTGTGAGTCACGCCTACGGTTGCGGTAAGCTCGGAGGGGGGCGAGGCGGGCAGAGACAGCCACTGGAGCCGCTGCGATGGCTGCTGCTGCTGGCCTGCCAGACGGTACAGCAGAAGGCGCTGCGGCCGGCCTACCAGGAGACCTGATGAGAGGGCCGGAGGGGGAGGGTGGACTGCGTGCTACTGTAGGAGTCGGCCAGCTTGGGCGTCCCGTATCTGCGTCAAATCTGCGGCAATTTTCAAGGGCTGTCTGGGGCGATTCTCAAGGGCTGCCTGAGCGATTCCCAAAGGTTGTCTTAGGCGATTCTCAAGGGCTGCCTGGTGCGATTCTCAAGGGCTGCCTGGTGCGATTCTCAAGGGCTGCCTGGTGCGATTCTCAAGGGCTGCCAGGTGCGATTCTCAAGGGCTGCCTGGGCGATTCCTAAAGGTTGTCTTAGGCGATTCTCAAGGGCTGTCTGAGGGCGATTCTTAAGGGCTGCCTGAGGGCGATTCTCAAGGGCTGCCTTGGCGATTCTCAAGGGCTGCCTGAGGGCGATTCTCAAGGGCTGCCTGGGAGATTCTCAAGGGCTGCCTGAGGGCGATTCTCAAGGGCTGTCTGGGGCGATTCTCAAGGCTATGTCTAAAACGATTATCTAGGGGTGTATGGGGCGATTATCTTGGGTGTCCGGGGCGATCTGCGATTCTTTATGGGAGTAATTTGGGCTGTTTTTCTCGGATTAATTTTCACACGACTCTTGGATAACTCTAATGAGAAAGCCTTATAAAGATGATTAATATGAGTGCATAGAAGCTAAACACTTACTGCAACCCTTGTGCAACAGCCTGCCAATTGGGCAAGAATTGATAGAAGCAGAAGACTCAGAATCAGTCACGACTGTGCACAGACTCTCAATGTCGGTCTCCAGGGACTGCAGCAGCACTGGCAGCTGGCGGCGAAGATTGCTATGAGGATATCGGGGGGGGTTTATTTAAGAGTTGCTTTAGAAACGCTAACAATAATATTGCTGGCATATCATTACTCTACTGGCAGGCTCAGCTAATCACTCAGCTACTGGCCAGTTGAGCTACTCACTCAGCTACTCACCCAGCTACTAATTCAGCTACTGGCCAGTTGAGCAACTCACTCAGCTACTCACCCAGCTACTCACTCAGCTACTGGCCAGTTGAGCTACTCACTCAGCTACTGACCAGTTGAGCTACTCACTCAGCTACTCACCCAGCTACTCACTCAGCTACTGGCCAGTTGAGCTACTCACTCAGCTACTCACCCAGCTACTAATTCAGCTACTGGCCAGTTGAGCAACTCACTCAGCTACTCACCCAGCTACTCACTCAGCTACTGGCCAGTTGAGCTACTCACTCAGCTACTGACCAGTTGAGCTACTCACTCAGCTACTCACCCAGCTACTCACTCAGCTACTGGCCAGTTGAGCTACTCACTCAGCTACTCACCCAGCTACTAATTCAGCTACTGGCCAGTTGAGCAACTCACTCAGCTACTCACCCAGCTACTCACTCAGCTACTGGCCAGTTGAGCTACTCACTCAGCTACTGACCAGTTGAGCTACTCACTCAGCTACTCACCCAGCTACTCACTCAGCTACTGGCCAGTTGAGCAACTCACTCAGCTACTCACCCAGCTACTAATTCAGCTACTGGCCAGTTGAGCAACTCACTCAGCTACTCACCCAGCTACTCACTCAGCTACTGGCCAGTTGAGCTACTCACTCAGCTACTGACCAGTTGAGCTACTCACTCAGCTACTCACCCAGCTACTCACTCAGCTACTGGCCAGTTGAGCTACTCACTCAGCTACTGACCAGTTGAGCTACTCACTCAGCTACTCACCCAGCTACTCACTCAGCTACTGGCCAGTTGAGCTACTCACTCAGCTACTGACCAGTTGAGCTACTCACTCAGCTACTCACCCAGCTACTCACTCAGCTACTGGCCAGTTCAGCTACTCACTCAGCTACTGGCCAGTTCAGCTACTCACTTAGCTACTGGCCAGTTCAGCTTCTCACTCAGCTACTGGCCAGTTCAGCAACTCACTCAGCTACTCACTCAGCTACTGGCCAGTTGAGCTACTCACCCAGCTACTCACTCAGCTACTGGCCAGTTGAGCTACTCACTCAGCTACTGACCAGTTGAGCTACTCACTCAGCTACTCACCCAGCTACTCACTCAGCTACTGGCCAGTTGAGCTACTCACTCAGCTACTCACCCAGCTACTAATTCAGCTACTGGCCAGTTGAGCAACTCACTCAGCTACTCACCCAGCTACTCACTCAGCTACTGGCCAGTCCCGTCAGCAGCCCCAGCGGAAGTTCAGATGCTCATATTTTTATGGAGCACTCATTTCAATCCCTTCTACCCTCACCCTCCCCGCCCTCATCCTCAGCTAGTTTCTCAAGTTAACTATTCCTACTTGATCCGCCAATGGGACAGAAATCCTCTACTAGCGGCAGGGAAGAGTCCCAGCTTTCCCTGCTAGAATTCCTCACCCTCGACCGCCTGCCTCAGCTCACTGCTATTCTGAACCAAATTTTCCATCCCCTCTGTCGCATCTTCACCGATAGAGCAGAGCCGGGGGTGGACACAGACAGGCTCAAACTAGTAATTCATGCACTCCAGCAATTAACCAGGCAATTTGTACTTTTGAGAGAAATAATACTCATTTCTATTGCGCTACTCACCCTTCAAACGGTTGATCGCAGAATTCGTTAAGGGAATTCACTTGTCGGGTAAATTCGTCAAAATCGCACGAGTTCAACTTGTTGACCAGGTGCGGGCAGGGCTGCAAGGGCAAGTGGGTGGCGCGAGGGTTGTCAGCAAGATTTGCGCTAGCCGATAACAGATGGACGTTGAGACAGTCACTCAGGGAGACTGACTCAGACAGACAACCAGTCGGACAGATATTGAGACCCTAGAAAAAAACCTTAGTAGACATTCAGACAGACCAACAGAGGCAGCTATTATGGCAGTTATACAGGCAGGCAGACAGACAGAAAGACGGACAGACAGACAGACAGACAGCAAGACAGACAGACAGACAGACAGACAGACAGACAGACAGACACCAAGACAGACAGACAGACAGACAGACAGACAGACAGACAGACACCAATACAGACAGACAGACAGACAGACAGACACCAAGACAGACAGACAGACACCAATACAGACAGACAGACACCAAGACAGACAGACAGACAGACAGACAGACAGACAGACAGACACCAAGACAGACAGACAGACAGACAGACAGACAGACACAGCGAATACGGGGAGTTTCACAAGGCCTGAATTTCTCATAGCCTAAGTTTCAAGCATCCAGTTTCACAAGACCTGAATTTCTCATAGCCTAAGTTTCAAGCATCCAGTTTCACAAGGCCTGAATTTCTCATAGCCTAAGTTTTAAGCATCCAGTTTCACAAGGCCTAAAAATCACAGTGTACCCCAGCGAACACCAGAGCTGTCAGAGATGGGCAGCACAGGCCGCACTCACAATGCATTTATCTCCGGGGCAGACGTCAACCTGGCAGACGGCGCCCTTCAAGCTGTCCAGCACAATCCGGAAAGCGAAGGCGCCATCAGGCCTGGTGAGGGTGAACTGGGCGCCGATGCCCGGGCTCTCCAATCGAAGCCGCAGCCTCCTGGCCAGCAGGTTCAGCTGGTGGCTGAGGTACTTGGCGAACAGCCCCGGCTCCAAAGGGGCGTCAGTCAGGCGTTGAACAATGGCGGACAGGTCAATCTCTTTCTTGTCCTCGTGCTTGAATGGCGGAGGTCAGATAAGGTCAAATAAACGATGCCTGGAATCAATGAAAGTTGAACAATGTACACCCCGTCGCCGACTCACCTGCTGCAGAGGCAATAAGCAGCTCTCAAGTGTAAAATTTACATCCCTTCGAAATGAAATTCTGTGATGCTTCTCCATCTTTCAGTGTAGGATGAAAGTTGTTTGCTCCAGATAGCCAGCAGCAAAAGCTTGGCCAAAGCTCACATCACATGGTTTGAAAATACCTGAAACAGGTTGAAAGCATTAAAAAACATCATATTTCATATTTGATTGACTTCCAATCTGAATTTTTCATTGTTTTTTCATTATTTTGAGTCTGAATTAATTGGGCTCATTATTGCCCCCATCTGCAACTGTGCTGCCTTCTGTGTTGCAAAATAATACAAACAATACTAGAGCAGTTTAAGGGGATGAAAAAGGCTTGTTTTGTCTGTGCATTGCATTTCAGGCCAGTTTTAGAACCCCCTGTCTTTATTGTCTATCTGACTGGTAAACAATAAAACTCAATCAATACCACAAACTACAAGCCTAAGCAAAAGGTAAAAAAACTTATTAGCTTTTGTTAATAAATATACATTCTACAGTATACATTAGTCAAGGAGAGATGTAAATGGCTGAACTAAACAAAGCCAGGTGCTTTGTACAACACAGTGTGCACAATAAGGAACAAAATTCAAATGGAGCACCCACTGAAAGGTATTAAAAACATTTTTCAAATATTTGTCATACTTTCAATTTGAAAGTTTCATAAAAAATCTTATGCATGACCACTGAAGAATTACATTTATAAAGCTAGTTTTAAAAAATTGGTACAAAAGTTCTTAAAACATTATAGACATACAAACAGACTAACATTGTAAAATTTATATATAGATTTTGTATCATTTCAATGGTTTTGCTGTACAATAAAAACAAAAATTGTAAATACTTCTAGCAAAAAATTATTATACATAATCAATACATACTTTGTATTAGATTAGTAATAAACATATTTGTTATACTAGGCAGCTTTTCCAGATCTATGATAGCAAACTAACAAAAAATATTTAAATATAGCAAATAATTTTAAAAAGTTAAATATACAAAACAAAAGTCATATTTTAGTTTTGAAACTTTTTTGAATATTATTCATAATCTTTAATAAATAAAAACATGTTTCAAATAAATTAAGTGCAACAAATTTCATTGATTTTTTATTGTATTTTAGCATTTTTTGTATTGGTACAAGTATTTGTACTTGTACTTTTGTAGAGTCAAGCACTTGATCAAGCTTTTAGTATATTGACAAAACAAGTTTACTTAAAATATTGAAATAGTCAAACAGTGAAAGTATCAAAATTAAGCATTTAAAATGTTTTTTTAACTTGAATCCCTATGTCTAAATTATTATTATACATATTCTAACATATTCTATATTGGATAGGCTTATTTATACATTTTAACACATTTAACAAATATATTTAAATAGGCCTTAGTCTAGGCCTAATTTAAATTATTCACTCATTTTCAACAAATACATTTTAACATCTAGGACTTCTCATATTGTAAGACCAAGATGGCCACATATCAAGATAGCCACAATATTGAATCTCTATTACATCTACTCTCTTTTTACCATTAATTAGAAACTTAATAGCTATTATTATATTAATTATTATGTAAAATGTTTAATCAGTCATATTCATAAATAGTGAAACAAATAATAGATTTGAAACTAATTACCTATAATACAAAAACTTTAATCTTTTCTATGTTTGTGCCAATTTATTCTCTATCATTAGAGCCTACATCTATCTGATCTGTCACTATTAGTTTATCAAGAAACCATTGCTAGTGGTAATGGTATATAAAAATGGGATAAATATCTGGCAGCAATGTTTTTATTTTGTATTAGGCTATATACTTGCTTTATTTAGTGGATAAATATCTATTAGTCAGGTTACAATAAAATGGAAGCCAAAAGGAATGATTAGGCCTATTATATAATATAGTTCTATTATATAGGGTGGCCCATATAATGCGCCTGATTTAAAGTAAAACATTAATAACTTTTTATTATTCACAACCAATGTTGACAAAATTTTAACACAACATTGCAACAAGTATAGCATTAGGCTATATTTGCAAAATTTATGCACACTAAAGTACACTCACATATAGAAAGCATAGTGAATGCAGCGCATGCTTGCAGCTTGCTTTTTTGAAATTCAACTTAGGACCTCCTTTTATATGTGTATGAGTGCTTGCTTGCATGTGTAAATTTTGCAAATATAATGCTATACTAAACATGTGGCAACGTTGTAAAATTTTGTCAGCATTGGTTGCAAATGACAAAAGTTATTAATGTTATTAATCAGGCATGTTATATGGGCTACCCTACAGTATCTATCTTTTTAAGACTTGAAGATCTATACTTAATATAAAATACTATCACTAAGAAATAAGTGAAATATAAAGACCTAGGCTTATAATTATTGATTTAAATATTTAAAGCTATGGTAATCTTGGTGTGGCCATCTTGGTCATGACTCATGTGCCATGACCAAGATATATATATAGCCACCTAACTATATATAGAAGTCTAATATGTAACATGAACTTGTAATTATAATAAACATATTATTGTTCATTAGGCCTATATTATTGTGACTGTCACTTTTTAGACTGTTGCATTGCCCTTTTGACTAGGCCTATTGTCTTTTTGATTTGTCATCATTTTGTGATTTTGACCTATAGCCACAGAAATAGCCAAGTAAATATCTGGAAGTGTAGCTTGTCTAACAAATAGTAGGAAAAAAAGTCAACAAAAAACATAAAAAGTAAACTTTGTTTAATTCTAGCCAAAGTGTTTCGTCATACACAAGACATCGTCAAGGCAAATTCAATCAACCTAAGATCACACCACCAATATATTTAAGCAAAAATCACTGTATAGTCCAGAGGTAGGTCAAAACAGTCCAGTAGAATTAAGAAAGTGCCAAGTACACAACAAAGTGAAAAAGAGAAAAAATAATAAATAGGCATGGCTCTGCTCTTGTGTTTGATGAAACACGTTGGCTAGAATTAAACAAAGTTTACTCTTTATGTTTTTGTTGACGTTTATTTTCCTACTACAAGTAAATACCTAGTTTGCACTTAAGCATAATATTTTGATTGTGATTTATCTAGGGCCTCAATGAGCATTAGGCGATGAGCATTTAGCCATGCATAATTGAAAATAAGTTTAAATCACAACATTTTATATAGACATAAGACAACTATTATAGGCCTAGCTAGGCCTTGGCTTAATATTAGACCTAGGTCCTAGGCCAGGGCTAGGCAAGGGCTAGGCCTAATAATGGGCAATATTAATAATGGGCAATATTAATAAATATTAATTAGATATTAAGCTGCAACTTAAATATAAGTATTTATTGTTTATTAATAATTATTAAATAATTTGTGTATTTTCTAAGTTAAAAGGGTAAATAAGTCCATAGTCTCACTCTTAATACACTAGACACCTAGAAATGGAATGGCAACTTGCAAGGCGCCAGCTATTTCTGTCATTCTGATTCCACATTATTTAAGATGCTGCTTAAGCGGCTCAATATAAAATTTTATTTATGCTAAATTCATATTATTACATTATCAATTAAGAATTTAATTAGGCCCTATATAAATAGACTAAGGGCAGGCCGACTAAGGTACTTAGTACTAAGGACACAAAGGGCCTTTTCATATTGCTTCTGGTTCCTAAACCAGAACCAATTTGTGAAGTATAACTGTTTGTCTCCATAACTTAACTAGAGGGAGATAAATGCTATAAAGTTTTTATTATTGAATGACAATCGCCAGGAAGAAAAAGAAAAATTGTGCTAAGTGAGGTTGTTAAGGCAGTCAAACATTCAACAGAATTAAATACTTCTACTGCTGTTTTTTTGGAAGATCCGAACCGATTCTGGTTCTGGAATTGGTTATATGAAAAGCCTTAAAGTGCCGACGATGATTTTTATAGGCCCTAATCGGGACGGACGACTAAAAAGTAGTAGTAGAATTAATTGTCTGAAAAATACACGAAGAGTCAAAATCACGTGCAAACAACTTAATATAATTTTTATAAATTTTAAATTACTTTACTGCATAAAGCAAGTAGTCAAGTTATACTCTAGGCTATGCTAAAAATGCATAGTATTTTGTTATAAACAATTTTACTTTTATTGCACAGTTTTAAATAAAAAAATCTGAATAGAATTTGAAATTAAAAAGTTTTCCATGTTGGTCCATACGTCGGTCCATGGATATTAATATTGTTGAATATATGTAGTTGGCTTTAATTTGCGTAGACAAAGGAAAACTAGAAAACTTCAATGATCAAATTTGTTTTTTTACTAAACTCGCAGTTCCTTTAAACTGAGTTTGACCAAACTTGAAGACGATGATGACTGATGGTTACGAGTACAGCATCAAAAAGGGGCCACGGAGAACATGGCGGATGTTCAGACTCGGTCCTGGAAAATGCAGCTGATTGAATGTCTGAATGAGATGCTGTAGATTTCCATCAAACGGGTTCGAATAGATAAGATAATAAATATTCGCAGGATGGTTCTACATGTTGGACAAAAATTTGCTGATTAATTGCCATTCTGGCGATTCTGAGGCAAGCACGCGGATACATGCACTCATGCACACGCTCACACATGGCGTACATTGGCCCTGACTTTCTACTCACACTCTTTCTCCTACACACTATATCTGTGACATGGTAACTTGATCTGATGGGTGTGAATCGAACAAGCCTCTAAAAATGTACTTTGGCTGAACTCCAGACCCCAAAACCCTTTACACCGTGCGACCTTTCAGACGGACGCTTGACGACGGAACTTTATTTATAAATTTGGAACAAGCTTGCAAAAAATGCCTCTTTTAGATATCAAGCACCGAAAGCGGCGCTAAATCATAACTAACTAAATGCAAATAGTTTAAGTGAGAAGCAAAACCGTCAAATCTGATGTTTTCATAAAAAAATATGTTATTGATCCCAAAAGAATTAGTGTAGGCTAAGAAGAAAGCTTGCACACACTACTTGCATACGCATGCATCAGAAAATTTTATTTATCAAAAAACCGCGTTGAGTCTAGCCACTAGGTACTAGGTACAGGATCTATAGCCTTTGAAAATTACTCGTATGGGGAGAAGTGGCTTTAGATTAAAGCCTGGGTGTCCAATTTGAAGCGCATGCTTGTCTATTAGTTTCAAAATGAGGTAGAGATGTCCATCGTGATGTCCATATGGTCTTATAATCTACTTTTATGTATAGGATTTCAACCTTGATTGTTTGTGGTCTAGCTTAGTGTGAAGAAAAACAATTTGTATTCAACGCAACAGCAGAAAGCTCTGTCTATGGAGTCTGCGGTCTTTAAAAGCTAGCCCGCAATACGCTCATATACTCAGATTTGGTAGGCAGCATCGCAAAACCAGCCCGGTCTACAATATAGACGAAACTAGGGGTACCATTCGATTAATGTCCCCCTAGTGTCTGTGATGATAGATACAGCTTTCTGAGCTTACAGCTGCGCAGTGGTCTGGGTCTGTTCATGACTCGAAGATTTTCCGCAACAGTGTTTTGTAAGCTTCTATTCAAATGCACCAGACGTAACACGTACATGTATATGCATACCGATTTTAAGACCATAGACAGCAAATACCCAGTCTCGATTACAGATTCTACATGTATATTATCTGAGATGTGCCATTCCAGCCGCCTGGCGCGAAAACCCCGGGGTTAAGACCATAAACTAAAGCTTCTGCTTCTCTCAAGCATTAGCAGTACCCCTAGTGTCTGTGGCCCAATCACCGGCGGGGTTTTCGGGGCCTCAGTGGCAGCCTATAAATACATTAGCGAAAGATGGAGGGACACATCTAGATTATATAGAATCTGCCGTCTGGACTACCTACGACCCTTTACGCATTTTTTAAGTGAGCCTGCTACTAGATTTAAGAGTAGTGCCATAGCCCATAGGCATTTATTCATTCAATGCTGAGTGGCCCGTCTTGTTGCTATGCATACTCATTGTTCAAACCAGCTGGAGCGCTAGCTACAGTTCACCCCAGTCGGACCTTGGGCAGAGCTTTGAAAAAGCTAAAAGCAGCATATCGATTTTAGAGATGTCACTTTTACAACAGTAAAAATCGCGTAATCGCGTAAATATCTCCCATCAGGCCGTTGACGATGGGGTTTTACCTTTATTCTGCGTATCTTCGCAATGTCAGTAAAATCTTTGCATTGTTGCATAGAAACTGAAGCTTTGATAAAAACAGGCATTTAAAAACGTCCATTAGTTGCAGTTCGATCGATAACGTTCGCTTTATACTTAAACAACTATTTATGACATTTTTTGCATAAAAAAGCACCCTGGAGACTAACCTACCCCAAGACTAAGCAGGCCGAAATCACGAGGTCTCACTTCTTCAACTCTAAGAGTTACTGCCGATGGATTCTATCGAAATCAAGCATATCATCTGTGTTCTGATTCTTTCAATCCAGTACTTTGAAATCCACGCCGGGTCGTCCGAAAGAAAGTGGAGCTCAAGCCGCGACAGCTTCTTTGACTATGAGGCCTTGAGGTCGCTGAAAGTTTCTTCTGAAATCCAGTGCACTGCCGCTGCCAGAAGTGACTCCGCTGTGCAGCTGGTGGCGTTCAACGCCAGCTCCGGCCTGTGCGCTCACTTCAGGTGTCGCCTGGACCTGAGACACTGCAGGAAGTGCCGCAATGCGAACAAGGGAGCTCAGCGAGTGTGGGTGAGTCCTGTGTCAGCAGAATTTGCATTAACATAGTCTGAATTGGCACTTTTCCAAAAAATCTTTTTACATTGCAGACAGCCGGCAGTGACTGCTGCATCACCGTGCAGCACAGGGTGTCCGGCTCAGTGGACTTTTACCGCGGCTGGACTCAGTACCAGAGCGAGTTCGGCGAGGGACCCGACGGAAACTACTGGATCGGTAGCTTTGAACTTAAAAAAAATATAAATTTACATGCTACATTACATGCCTTTGTTTAGCTAGTATTCCGCTTCGTGTTAATCTTCACATTTCCATCTCAGGCCTGAACTCTCTCCACGATCTCACTGCTTCTGGTCCTCGGAAGCTGAGGATTCTGATGAAGGCGTGGAACGACTCTGAGCACTGGGCTGAGTACTCCAGCTTCTCCGTGGGTCCCGAGTCTGACAACTACCGGCTGAGCGTGTCCGGCTTCTCCGGCAGCGCCGGCATCGGCGACTCGCTGGCCAGAAGCAACGACTTCCAGTTCACCACCAAGGACGCCGACCACGACGTTCACTCCGACAACTGCGGCTCGCGCTACTTCGGAGCCTGGTGGTTCGCTGACTGCCACAACACGCACCCGAATGGACAGTACCGCGATTTCTCGTCAGCCATTGATGGCCCGAGGGCCCAGGGTATAATCTGGAAGTCGCCGTTCGGTCCGTACTACTCGCTAAAAGAGATCGAAATGCTTGTTCTCTAAAGAAACAGATCTGCTGTTGCTTGTTCTATGAGACTATGATAAACAATGAATCGGTAATGGTTAAATAAGGCTATTACTATTTGAATGGAACTTGACTAAATTTGGTAGTAAGTGTTTTATTGTTAGTTGGCTTCAAAATTATAGAGTAAGAAGATTATTTTCCTTCCCTCTAACACACTCGTATAGCCTAAATTCTGAAGGCTTCAACTTGATGAGAGGCTTGCCGGGCCTGAAAGCATACAGATCAATCACATAATACTCTGGCCTCCCACTCCTGTCAGATGATCAGTGTTTCGGAGGTAGACTATTAATGTATTGATTTTCCTTGCATTGCGTGATTTAATGTACGTGCTTTATTCAGTTCGCTATGTACGCTGATTTAGCGCAGGCCAATCTCACCCGACCCCCTCCACGCTGGCTGATTCTGACTGACTGCAATAAATATATATGTATCATCGAGAGGGCTTATTAGCCCTGTGTACGGTTTACGTTTTAATATCGTCTCGCTTGAGCCTCAGCTCCAAATAGTTTTGGCGGACCATCGGCCTTTTCATTTCTACAGTACAATCCATCTCAAGGTAGCATAGATGCGGCGAGCATCTGGGTTTTATAGCTCAGAGAGGACAGCGAGAGACAAACAGGGAGAATCTGTAAAGGTATAAATAAGCTAATTTGGAGATTAGGCTAATCCACAAGCCTGTGCGAACTGGCTCACCAAACCAGCTGTCTCGAAATCGCGTTTCCGACTAGAAAGAGGCTCAGCACTTACCTGCCAACTAGTCCTTAATCGATCAAAGTATTGACCCCGACAGCATAAATGGAGCGCGCTTAAAACCAACAGCAATCACAGGTCTTCTGTACACCTCTATATCCTCGTCCGTTCATTAAACTCGAACCAATGCAGCCTGCACATTGCCGAATCGAACCCATGGAACATCAGCGCGACATAACGCTACTCTGCCTCTTAGCTGCAGGGCTGTCCCGGAAGGGACACAACGGGAAGGCGCGGGGGGTACTCAGCACAGGCCGTGGAACAAATGCGAGCCTTCATCCAAGAATTCCAGCGGCTGTTAAAGACTCTACACTACCCCTGCGTTCATGTCACTAATGAGCTTTGGGATCTCTTTGGGAAAATTGTAGTTTTTTCTTGACATTGCCGCACTAAGTTCATCATGCATCCCAATGTTTCAACTACGAAGTATGATGGATGCTGAGAAAGAGCACATGGAAGCTCTTGAAAGTACCTCGTTGTATTTTTGAGGTAATTCAACAGCATCGCGTGCAGCCACTCTGCTTGTGCCGTTAAAAATTTATGCGCAATTGCCAATTAGCCACTGCCGCAGAATTTCGGTGCTTCTGTGGCAGTAAAAAACTGAGTGAGTTTCAAATGACAGTTTCTTTAGCTTTTCTATACCCAAAGTCTACCTTAATGGGCTCTAGCTAAAGCCTCCTAACCCTGCATCTTCCAGCAGCATCACCTCCGTCAAAAAAGACCACGCATCTGTCTGCTTGGGGCGGGAAAGTTATAAAACTAATGAGGCCCTGCGAGGAAGCCACCCTGACACATGGGAAGCTTAATCGGAACCTGCTATAAGCCTACTACGTAAGCAAAGAGTTTTCATAAAACGTAAGTTGTGCCAAGACAAAGGCTTTTCATTCATTTGGTGAAGTAGCTGAGGCATCATAATCCCAGCCCCGATACTGAGTAACGTTAGTGCACTGTTACTTAATACTTACGGCTTTCTGATTCTTATTCTGCATGCCACTGTCTCGCCAAAATTCAGACAAAGATACAATATCTCCAATGAACTACTTGACTTGCTTACTGCTGCTGGCTGCAGAAACTTCGCTGACATTCAGCGATGCTTTGTTGACAAGCTGGTGGTCAAGCCGTGACCGCCTCTCTAACTATGAGTCACTAAGGTCGGTCACGGCTCAGTCCAAGATCCAATGTACTGGTACTGCAAGCCACGACTCTGCAGTGCAGCTGGTGGCATTCAACTCCAGCTCTCGCCAGTGCACTCACTACCGATGCCTGAGCAGCTTCAGGAAGTGCCGCGATGTAAACAGTGGGGCTGAAATAGTGTGGCTGAATCGAAATGTAAGTCTTCTCACTGTGCCCTCGTATGGAGTCAAATTTTAATTTTGACTTTTATAGTTTTTCCCCTTTCAGACCATCAGCAGTGACTGCTGGACCACCGTGCAGCACAGGGTGTCCGGCTCAGTGGACTTTTACCGCGGCTGGACTCAGTACCAGAGCGAGTTCGGCGAGGGACCCGACGGAAACTACTGGATAGGTAACCATTTGTATGGTTCTATAAGATTTTTATTGGCATTGCTTCTTTGTCTGCAATTTTTAGCTAAGTGACATCATAATGATTTTATTTATCTTTCTCAATGTAGGTCTAAACACTCTTCACGATCTCACTGCTTCTGGTCCTCGGAAGCTGAGGATTCTGATGAAGGCCTGGAACGACTCTGAGCACTGGGCTGAGTACTCCAGCTTCTCCGTGGGTCCCGAATCTGACAACTACCGGCTGAGCGTGTCCGGCTTCTCCGGCAGCGCCGGCATCGGCGACTCGCTGGCCAGAAGCAACGACTTCCAGTTCACCACCAAGGACGCCGACCACGACGTTCACTCCGACAACTGCGGCTCGCGCTACTTCGGAGCCTGGTGGTTCGCTGACTGCCACAACACGCACCCGAACGGACAGTACCGCGATTTCTCGTCAGCCATTGGTGGCCCGCGCGCTCAAGGTGTGATCTGGAAGTCGCCGTTCGGTCCGTACTACTCGCTAAAAGAGATCGAAATGCTCATCCTTTGAGGCAACAAAGTTTGCAAAAGTTAATTCTGTCGATGTTAATCTTTATCCAAGAGAGACTTTATGGACTTATAAATATTCGTGTCAAGTTTTTTTCACTTACAGTTTACTTATTGGATTATATTTTGTAGACGTCATCGTCAAACTCAGAGCAGAGCACGTAATCAGGTTTTACACAGGTCTGTCGATGAGGTTTATCCAGTACTACGCACAATGAGTGCCTGATTTTCAGTTTCTCCTTTCTGACTGGGTTTTGTCATTTGCTTGCTCGACTGTTTCTTGGAAATCCTCCAGTGGGATTACGCACGTAGCTACGCGATCTTCAACCAAAACTAGAATCTATCCTTTTGTTTATTGCATATTGCCGGTAAATAAACTGGCTTTTTCCTCTCCATCGTTACACGCAATTACAAACTCGACAAGTTTAGCTGTCCAACACCTGTTAAGACGATAAAGTCAAGTCTCAGACTCTTGAATGTTCATTCATTTGCATTCAGACATGCTGCTCAAGTAGAAAATTCTCGCAAATTCGTTACCGATTTGACGTGACACACTTGAACGTGGGGTTTTATAT
This sequence comes from Macrostomum lignano, assembly GCA_002269645.1. NCBI lineage: Eukaryota > Metazoa > Platyhelminthes > Macrostomidae > Macrostomum > Macrostomum lignano. The sequence continues at coordinate 18,725 of NIVC01004682.1, forward strand.
TATTTGAGTTGCATTTCGAAGGTTCAGTTGTGTTGGTAGTTCAATGCACAGTAGTCTCAGTCAAATACTCAGTCAAGCAGATCTTGTGTGTCTGGATAACAATGTATAAAAATATAGACTAGGGGAGTAGAATGCATGAGGGGGCTTCTGGGACAAAATTTTTCACGTCCTCCATAATCCCATTAAATCCATCCATATTATCCCCGACAGAATCAGAAAAAAGGGGGGTCGCACTTGCTCCCCCTTTCGAGGATTATGTTCGAAGTTCGAAGTTCGAAAACTTCGAACATAATCCTAAATCCATCCATATTATCCCTGACAGAATCAGAAAAAAACGGGGGGGGGGTCGCACTCGCTCACAAAACGTCCTCCATAATCCCATTAAATCCATCCATATTGTTCCCGACAGAATCAGAGCACAACAGGTGTCCTACTTGCTCCGAAAACTTCGAACATAATCCCATTAAATCCATCCATATTATCCCTGAATCAGAGCATAACAGGTGTCCTACTCGCTCACAAAACGTCATCTATAATCCTCCTAACTAATCCTCCTTCCTCCATGACAGAATCAGAGCATAACAGGTGTCCTACATAATCCACTGACATCCACCCATAGCATCTTCGAAACAATCAGAAAATAATCTGCATTCTTCTCCCCACATTCAATCCGCAACGTGCTACCACATCCCTAAAACTTTAAATCCCCTAACCCAGGGTCCTTACCCTTTGAAAAAAAATTTCATAATAATATGGATGGATTTAATGGGATTATGGAGGACGTGAAAAATTTTGTCCCAGAAGCCCCCTCATGCATTCTACTTAGAGGCTAGGGCTTGGCATTATTGAGCAGTTGCAGGGTTCATTGAAAGCTCGCTGAGCTGGACGTCCTCTGTTGCACGGTGTTACAACAGTCTGCCATCCATTTTCTCGAGGCTGCTTGAGCAACAAGCCAACAACAAGCAAACCAAAATACATCAGACAGCTGTTTTGAGATCTTAAAAGGGAACATAATTAACGAAAGACAGTGTTACAAGGCGCGACTTTGAGCCGAGGCGTGAACATATGTAGCGTGGACAACAGATTCTGGGGCGCCAGGGTCTCAGAGAAACGCCGAGTACACGTGTAGTTCTAAGAGTTTTAAAGGAATTTTCATACTGATCGTTGCATTTAATACGAGGCCGGGGCTGTCGTGCGGTTCACTCACTCATGTGGGCCAAGCCCTAAAAGCACAGAGAGTGTGCATGCTTGATGATTAGTAAGTCAAGGTTGCTGTACAGCCTGTGTGAGCGCATATGAGTGCCGTGCCTGCGTGCAGTATTGGCGCGCTTGTGCGAGCTCAGGTGAGCGGAATGGCCAGAACTGCCTATGGGTAAAATTGTCGCTGAAAGCGCTGTGCCAGCGTGTTCACATTATTATTGTTTCATTATGCTATTACTAATGCTGAAGTCACTTCATTCTTAACCGTGAAATAATTTAAATTTAATCTTCTGTCATATAGAAACAGAGACTGATCGGTGAGCAAAAATCTGTGAGCAGCTTGCTTCCATTTTCCGCATGTCAATACTGCATGAAATATTGCATGCATAATGAGAAAGCCGAGGAGAGAGAGAAGAGGGACCGGGGTGGGGTGTACCACAGAGGCCTCGCTAGTGGCCACGTTACCATGGTTTTGTCAAACAGCCATGAGACTCCGCTCTGAGCGGCCGTTAGCAGCTGGGCTACATGACTCACTCCTCCGGATATGAGACAGTGCAGTGTTTAAGCAGGAGAGACGGCTTCCAACAGCTCCGATCGATCCCACTCCGTAGCGCCGAACCTCCGTTTCTCTATCTCGCCCCCCCCCCCCTGTTGCCCTAGTGCATCGTTACAAGAGCTGTAAACTTCCTGGTTGCAAGACTGCACCAACCCATCAACTTCTACAGCAAAAAGCCTTGGAAAAACCGAATCCGCCATTCCACGTTAACATTAGCCTTAACTCAAAGCTATTACCAACGCATCGCATGGTTCTGTTGTGGACTGTCTTGTAGATCCGGTCTAATGGTGTTGTATTGACACAGAATTCAAACCTAAAATAGACACATGTCATGTTTCCTATAGCATAAAATCCCTCCTCATATAGTATGGGTGAAATTGTATTTTTGTTGACTAAAAATCAAACTGAATCCTGTCGCTAGTGAAACTGAGCTGAAAGAATTGATGCAGACAGTTGGACTTGGAGGCTGAACAAATAAAGAAATCGCTAGTTAAGGGATAAATTAAGACAGGAAAAACGCCAGATCACCTCGACCCTACCTGACTTCGAAATCATCAGAACCTTTCCGTTGCGGAGCCACTGGGCTGAGACACAGCTGCAGACCGACTATTTTACATAAATCGATACAGCTCGAAAAATCGAAGACCAATAAATTATCTCTATGTGCTCGACAAACGGATTTAAATGGATGATCATGCTGTTCGCAGCTCTAAATCCCCGCGTGGCCCGAGTTGTCTCAGCTGAGAGAACTTGGCGGCTGAGTCGAGACGGCCTTGCCGAATATGAGGCTGCTTCTTCGTTTTGGGCACGGAGCGACATCAGCTGCATGGCGACTGCGGACTCGGACCCCGCTGTGCAGCTGGTGGCGTTCAACGCCAGCTCCGGCCTGTGCGCTCACTTCAGGTGTCGCCTGGGCCTGAGACACTGCAGGAAGGGCCGCAATGTGAACAAAGGAGATCATCAAGTGTGGGTGAGTCCTGTGTTTAGCAGCTTTTGCATCCCCATAGTCTGAATTGGTACTTTTGCAAAAACTTTTTAGATTGCAGACAGCCGGCAGTGACTGCTGGACCACCGTGCAGCACAGGGTGTCCGGCTCAGTGGACTTTTACCGCAACTGGACTCAGTACCAGAGCGAGTTCGGCGAGGGACCCGACGGAAACTACTGGATCGGTGGGGTTGAATGCTGTTTAATATTCTGTAATTAAATTTGGATAATTGGAACTATGTTCAACTTTTCAACTTCCCAGGCCTGAACACTCTTCACAAGCTCACTTTATCTGGTCCTCGAAACTGGTCATTTTAATGACCGCCTGGAACGACTCTGAGCACTGGGCTGAGTACTCCAGCTTCTCCGTGGGTCCCGAGTCCGACAACTACCGGCTGAGCGTGTCCGGCTTCTCCGGCAGCGCCGGCATCGGCGACTCGCTGGCCAGAAGCAACGACTTCCAGTTCACCACCAAGGACGCTGATAATGACGTTCAGGCTACCTACAATTGCGCCGAGAGGTTCGTCAGTGCCTGGTGGTTCTCCAACTGTTTTGACACCAACCCGAACGGAGAGTACAAGGACTCCGCTTCAGCCATTGGTGGTGCACCTAATCTGGGAATTCTTTGGAAATATCCCTTCGACAGAGAATACTCATTGAAAAAGTTTGAAATGCTGATCTTTTAGATACTGTGGGTGATTTTGGAAAATGTATCAATGAGGACCAGTGATTATCATCTATTTAATTACTTATTTACTTTTTTGAGCGAAATGATGGCTCTTGAGCGAAGAAATAACATCAGAAATATGCTTACATTCTTAAATGTAATCTTTAAATTGGATGTAAACCTGTTTTCTGTCTGCACTCTCAATCTATCTATTATAAATAAAATCTGAAGTTGTAAAACGTGAGTTTAAAAAAATCTTTTAAACTTGTAACTGTTTCTTTGATAAGAATGAAATTTTTGTTAAGATTTTTTGTTCTCTCAAGACGTTTGAAAGTGCACACTTAAATAAAGTGGTAAGATCACATAAAAGGTTGACTTTTGCTGATCTACTATAAGAATCTAAAGTGGATAATATCTTATCTTATCTATCTATCTTCTTGAAGTTTTTTTAAGGTTTCAGAGATAATGCGCGTTCATCCTGCAGTCCCTTGAAACAAAAGTTGAAGTTCATATCCATCTTTCCCCCAAAATAATGACCAGCAACTATTTAACATATTTAACTTAAGCTTCGGAAGTGCTCTGTGAGGAAGCCCAAAAGTATGTTGATGTGGATTGCTGTGGATTTCTGTGGATTGCTGTGGATTTCTGTGAATTGCTGTGGATTTCTGTGAATTGCTGTGGATTTCTGTAGATTGCTGTGGATTTCTGTGGATTACTTTGGATTGCTGTGGATTGCTGCGATAGCTGTGGATTTTTGTGGATTTCTGTGGATTGCTGTGGATTGCTGTGGATTTCTTTGGATTTCTTTGGATTGCTGTGGATTGCTGTGGATTGCTGTAGATTGCTGTAGATTGCTGTAGATTGCTGTGGATTGCTGTGGATTGCTGTGGATTGCTGTGGATTGCTGTAGATTGAATAATAGAGCAGAAATTTGCTAGCAACTGAGGCGAAAAAGTGTTTGCTTCGAGCACTGAACGAGCCAGGTTGAGAAGCTGCAAACGTTACTAAAAATAGCGATTGCTGGCGGATGCCTTGCCGGAACCGGGAACCAATGGACAGCAGATACAAAGCGAAACAAAAGCCGAAGTTGCTGGCTTCGCTTCCTTGCAGCTTTTGTTCTGATCCATGAAAGAAATTTGAATCACCCTGGGAAGCGAAAGAAAGCAGTCGTTGACGCTCGCTGAATTGTGCTAAGATACTCCTTCAATAGTCAAAACTGCCTGCTTAGCAGTAAGTCGAAGCAAGAAGTAATAGATGTAGGGAATATCTCCAAAGCTCCTTTCTGCTTTGTAACTCACATTGACGTGTTAGACAAACTGAGTTTGGTGTGCAGCAGTCTTGTGCGAGGTACACCTGTGCACGTAAATGCTCCTGAAGCATTACGGAGCCTCTCCAGTGCAAAAATCGCCACCTTTTTTAACCCGCTGCCTCTAATGCATTTCCTTCTTTCCAACTCTTTAACAACGGCGCAAAATAAATCCTGTTATCAAATTCTGCAGGGAAGTGTTCCCTTTTTAACAATTTTTTAACACGGAGGAAAATTTGTTATTTTCTTAGACAACTCAAACGCATCTGGAGTGAGACGTCAATCAATCATTTCGTTATAACAATTGTGAACTTCTTCCCCTTAGGCTCTTTGCTGTTATAGAACGGGGGCCAGTCACCCTACAGGGCTCAACACGCCTAGGAGTGGGTCACAATGGCATGGGTTTTTCAAGTCTCATGCCTTGCAGGGGGCCCTTATTTGTTGCCAGGTGGTCCATTTTTCAGTAATAGCTTCTAGATTTCATGTTTTTACTTAGTTGTCTTAGATGTCAATCAAATTTTTGATACATACACATGCAGACTCTGAGTTTTCAACGCTACAAAGACAAACTGGTTTTAATATCTTCAAATTCAAGTTATGAGTCGGCGAATAATCAGAATGTAGCTAAAAATGCGTAAATAAGAAACCGAATTACTTATACTAATTGATACACGTATCCAGTCTTAGGTTAAGACAAATCGAAGGATTCTAGTGATGCGTTTGACCGTAAACAAGTTGTTTGCAAAGTGTTTCAGTCGTATATTGATCGAATATCACAAATTAAGTTATATCTTTCTTTCTGATAGAATTTCCTGGTCACTAGGGCAGTGTTTACTTAACAGAGTCAATTGATCTCGATGCTCAAAAGGCCCAGTTTTAAAGAATTAGCATTTCAAATTCTTTCAGTGAGTAGTAGGAGCCGAACGGATACCGCCAGATGACGCCTTCAACAAATGGGCCTCCAATGGCCGCACTGAAATCTCGGTATTGTCCATTGGGGAATGAATCAGAGCAATCTGAGAACCACCAGGCTCCGAAAAACTTGTCCGCACAGTTTTCGTGATAGGTGTCGTGATCAGCGGCTCTCGTCGAGAATTGGCGGCCATTGTTGCGAGACATCGAGTTGCCGACGCCGGCGCTGCCGGAGAAGCCGGACACGCTCAGCCGGTAGTTGTCCGACTCGGGACCCACGGAGAAGCTGGAGTACTCAGCCCAGTGCTCAGAGTCGTTCCACGCCTTCATCAGGATCCTCAGCTTCCGAGGACCAGAAGCAGTGAGAGCGTGGAGAGAGTTCAGGCCTGGGAAGATGCGGACGTCATGGCGGTGTTTGTCATTGAAGTCCGAGTTGGAAAAGAAAGCGAATGGAGCAGATCTGGGATGCACTCACCGATCCAGTAGTTTCCGTCGGGTCCCTCGCCGAACTCGCTCTGGTACTGAGTCCAGTTGCGGTAAAAGTCCACTGAGCCGGACACCCTGTGCTGCACGGTGGTCCAGCAGTCACTGCCGGCTGTCTGCAAAAGAAAACAAGTGGGTTGGTTTAGCAAACATAATACTCGAATTTTAGGAGTGGATTTTTGTCACTCACCCACACTCGCTGAGCTCCCTTGTTCGCATCACGGCACTTCCTGCAGTGGCTCAGGCCCAGGCGACACCTGAAGTGAGCGCACAGGCCGGAGCTGGCGTTGAACGCCACCAGCTGCACAGCGGGGTCACCGGTGGCAGCGACAGTGCACTCGATTTTGGACTGAGCTGAGAGCGACTTCGCGGGCTCGTAGTCGAAGAGTCTCCCCGGACTGAATCTCCATTTTGTTATTCCAGCACTGGCCTGGCACCCGATAAGCTGGACTGCAGCGAGTGTCAGGAACCACACGGCTGCCAGAGCGCTTACCGGGCGCATGCTCTACTGGATAGAAATGGCTGTCGCCTTGCTGCTTTAGGTTTAGGTTTTGTCTCGGTAGTTTTCAAGTCTAGCTTCAGAAATGGCACTGCTTCTATAGACAATAAGAAGTTTTAAACCCCTTTTGCTTCGTTTGTAGCAGGAGTTTTTATGGTTGGGAAGAAACAATAGAAACGCTCGGTGGGAGCCACCCCATAGCGGCGACATTGTGGCATCGGGGAGGAGTCTTGGCGAGCGGCCTGTTGGCAATTTCCGTTGTTGCAGTTTTTCGGAAGCCGATTTTTCTCGGCGACGTCTGCGCGAAAAATCCGGAAACTGCTTTCTTCTTTGTTTGCTTGTAAAAGATTTTTCAGAGCATTAGTTGCTTCTTGTATTAACTAAAAATATGAAAATGCAATAGTCAACTTAGAGTATCTTGTATCAGAAGCAGTAAAATGTAAATCGTGCTTTTTTGTTTTCAAAAATGAGTAGCCGGCAGTAAACTTCATAGAATTTTATTTTAGATTTTAACCAGGTGATCTATCGCGATCATAAAAATCCATGGTATATTATAAAATTGTTATCGAATAACAGTGATGAGCAGTTACGTAACACATGTCTGTTTTTGAGTATGTTTAAATTAGTCATCAATTTTTAACCAACACCCAATCATAACTTTTTTCTTACGTATTTGGGAAAAGTTTGTGAAAGTAGGCTGACCTAAGTAGTAATATAAGCTTTCTCACTGACAAAAGCGATGAAAAATAGATAAATTTTCAAAACTGAAAATCAGAGCACGCAGGAATTCAAATTCAGTTGATGCTGTTTCGGGTCAAGATTCAAAGCAAAATAGCCATGCTGAGGTCCGAGCTGCCTCATCAGTAGAGCTCTCGAATTCTCTGCACCGACTTCTGCCAGTTGTCAAACCACCTGGTCTCGAGGGTGTCAGCCTCCGCAGCAGCTCGTCGGATCTCCTCCATTACTTCGTGGAAGAATTCCTTAAACGCGGCGTAGAACTCCCTGCGAGCCTTGTCCGTCTCGTTGTGCGCCATGGTGGTCTTGGCCGTCACGGTCAGGGTGGCGCAGCGCAGAGTCTTGGGCGGCTGCTGCTCAGGCGGCTGGAACTCGTTGAGCGGCAGGCCGGACCAGTTGGCTTTGCCCCGCGGGATCAGCTGATCCTTGTTGGGGTCGTGCAGTGGCTCGCCGGCCATCTGCTTGCGCAGCAGGTCGGCAGTGGGCAGCAGGTCGGGTGGGACGCGGCCGCGTTCAACTTCGTCGGCTGTGAGGAGGCTGTCTAGCTTGATGAAGAGCAGCTCGGACAGCTGGCTGACCTGGCTGGCAAAGAAGTCGGCCTCGCGGACTACCAGCTCCTGCGGTGGCGTGGTGGAGTGCGGAAATGCGGCGGCAGTTGCTCTTATGAGCGCTATCATTGCATTGAGGGACAGGCATTCTCAGGCTGGGTTCTCAGCAAGTGACAAGCCTTAAATTAGCACGAAATCTGAGTAATCTATTGGGTTGACACTTCCTGTCTTTCTGTCTGATTCCGCATTGTTAACAAATTCTTTTAGATTGGCTGGAAAGAGTCCTGTGTTTGTCAAGATACTCGTCACTAGTATGTTTTGCCTACTAAAAGTATTGTTGTGCCCTGAAGAATCGCCCTCACCGTTACTTGTTATGAATCGCTCCCCACCGTTACTTATTCCTTCAATGTTAGCCTTGATTCTTTACAGTTATATCTATGGCCTCAATTCCTGCTATGCTTACATCTTATTTCCTAAGTTAAAATACAACTGTTATCTGCCAAGCTCGATACACAACACTGACGTCGCCATCCTCGTTGGGCGAACTACCGCTATGCAAGCCCGACCGTGCCCAGGTCTGGCTAACTGCCTTTGAAGCGCTTGCTAGAGCCAAAGGCTGGTCCGATACTACTGAGAGGAAAACCATCGCTGACAACTTTCTTGCTTGCTGTGGACTGACTACATTGGAAAAACTGCAAAGCCTAATATCACCGCGCGCTGTAACAGAGTTGTCGTTTACTGACATCAAAGCAGCACTCACCTCCTATCTGCGTCCGAAGGAGAAGCTTACTATCGCAGAACGCGCACGTTTTTTTACGATGCAGAAACTACCTGTTGAGCCAGTCACTGACTTTGTCATCAGATTGCGGCATGCGGCAGCCGATTGCAAATTTGACTCACTCAAGACGCATCAAAGTTCTTTGGAAGAATTGATACGAATGGCACTGATCGCCGGACTTCGTGACGGCCGGAAGCAACAACGTGTGCTTGAGACATTGCAACTCACTGAGCTCTCCGTTTCTGAGATTGTAGACTGCATTCGAAACATGACCCAAGTTGACAAGTTCGTCTTAAAACAGATGGAAACGACAGGAGGCCCCTCGGTGCCACCCGCGCAGACTGCTGCCACAGTTCAATCCGATGACTCGACCCTTCATTATACTCAGTCACAGCGACCTGACAGAGGCGGCACTTGCCGGAAAATCACGGCTTGTCGATATTGTGACAAGCCGCATCCTGAAGGAAAATGCCCAGCTTTTGGCAAGATCTGTTCTAAGTGCGGAAAAAAAGAACCACTTTAGTGCTGTCTGCAAATCAGCGGCCTCTCGACCCGTACATCACACCACAGCTGATGAAGAAGACACAAGACTTGATCCGCAACCTACAACAACAACAACAACAACAGAGTACGCTGTCAGTTCGCAAAAGCAGCGTCAGATGGCGCGCTTCGAAGCTTGGGCGCGAACAAAGGCCGCACCGCCGGCAGAGTCCGGGGCGCCGGCGTCAGCCAGCAGACAGTCGACGTAGCGCCGAGTCCTCGCCTGTCTCCGCCGGTAGGGTGCCTGCAACGTAAGTAGCAGCACCTCCTGCACCGGCTTCGGACAGTAGGCCTCGGCGCGGATGATGTGGCCTGCCAGCTGGAGTCGCCGACGGCGCAGCAGATCGCTAGGACGGGCCAGGCCGGCGCGATGATAGAGCGCCGTGTTGGTGACTCGCTCGTTGCCGATCTTGAAGGCGGCGCGCAGCAGGCCAGCGTGCGCCGCGTCGACTTGAGCCTCGAGCGAGTCTGTCAGCGTCCAGGTCTCGGCGTTGTATAACAGGACGGTCTCGATCACCGACTGGAACAGCGCCGCCCTCTGGCGGTCCGGTAGGGCCTCGGACTGCAGGACTGACCTTATAGAACGAAAGGCAGCCCAGGCAAGTCCTCGGCGACGCCGCAGATCCTCGCGGACGTCGGGAACCAGACCGCCGAGGTAGAAGAACTGCTGACATCTTGGAAGCTCACTCGCCTGTCCGTCAGCGCCTCGGCAGAAGATTGCAGCCTCGGTGTCGTCCGGCACGCATAGCACGACGGTCTTCTGCGTGTTGACCACCAGGCCGACTCTCGCCGCAACGGCAACCAACCTATCCAGCTGTCGTTGGGCGCCCTCGACGGTCGAGGACAGCAGGGCGAGGTCATCGGCGTAGCCAAGCACGCTGAGCCGTCTCTCCGGTTGGCGTCGACCCACGCGTCGCCGCAGCAGGAAGCCGCAGCAGGAAGCATGGAGCAACCTACGACCGTGCTCCATCTAACCGACCCCCTACACTCAATCGAAGCCACGACCGAAGCAGTGCGCATCAATGACAAAAGGCTAGAGATGCAAGTTGATACGGGTGCATCCGTCTCCGTGTTATAGAGCGCGCAGTGGACCAAGTTGGGCCAGCCACCACTTCTACGCTGCAACCGACGCCTAGAGGCTTTTGACGGGCATGTGATGCGGTCACTCGGCAAGATGGCTACGACTGTAGAGCTACGAGGGCGTCTACACTCGGCAGAATTCATTGTGGTGACTTCCGCTAAACCGTATGGCTTGCTGGGTCGGGACCTCCTCGATTCTGATGGTCTCTTCCACACAGAGTCACCAGCCAGCAACACAGCTGCGGAGCACCTGCCCACCATCAGAGGTGTCAAGGCCTGAATGGAGTTGAAAGATGGTGCTCGACCACAATTCTGCCGTGCGCGCCCAGTTCCCTTGGCCCTGGAAGACCAGATCAACGCTGAACTATACCGTCTTCACCGACTAGGTGTCATCGAACCAATAGAAGGCCCAGTCAGTAATTCTTCCCACGTGGTATGGGTGAAAAAAAGGATGGATCACTGCGGATGTGCGCAGACTATAGTGTGCATGTCAACTCAAAGATCAAATCAGATTCGCATCCGATCCCACACGTGGAAACCATGTTCTCGAAACTAAAGAATGCCAAGACATTTGCCACCGTCGACCTGCGTTCCGCATACTGGCAGATTGAGCTAGACGAAGCGGCGAGAGATCTGTCAGTTATCAATACGTCCGCGGGCTCTATCGAGTAAATCGATAATGGGCATGAAAAACGCCTCTTTTATCTTTCAAAGAACAATAGAGTCCATTCTAGGGGACATAAAGGATTTACTGATCTACCAGGACGACATTCTTGTCCACGCACCAGACAAAACAACCCTAGAAAAGCGTCTTACTGCCGTCCGGACGCGGCTCACTGAAAAGCGCGTGACCATCAACGAGTCAAATTGCATTAGCTATTGCGATTCCGCCTCATTCTTAGGCTTTCGGATCTCTGCTGCAGGCATAGAGCCCAATGATCGCGTGGTCGAGAAAATTCGTCATGTGTGTGCACCTGCAAACAAATCGGAGCTCGCCCACTTCCTCGGGATAGTCATTTTTTGGGCGGCTGATCCCGAACTTTGCGGGCGAGACTGCACCTCTTAACAGACTGAGAAAGGCCGGCATACCTTTTGTGTGGTCGGATGAATGCTCCAGGGCATTCGAGAGTCTCAAGATAGAGATTGCGTCAGCGCCTGTCTTCCAACCATACAGTCTGACGAAAGAGCTCACGCTCACCACCGATGCGTCCAAGGGAGCGCTCGCCGCCGTGGCAACGCAGGATGGCCATCCCGTCATATACGTGTCACGCAGCATGTCTTCCGCTGAGGCCAACTATTAAAACATAGAGAGCGAAGCTCTGGCTATAGTTTGGGCGACTGCACGTCTAAAACATTACTTCCACGGCCGACCCTTCACCATCCGTACCGACCATCAACCACTTCTGCGTTTGTTTGGGTCTGGCACCGGCATTCCGCTAAATGCATCCGCACGGATCGGCCGTTGGGCGATGTACCTGATGCAGTTCGACTACCAAATACAGAATGTACGTGGCAGCAGCAATCCGCACGTTGACGCTCTCTCAAGACTGCGTTTTAAGGGCAGCACGGTTGATGACAAGACAACTTTTGAAGCAATTAACTCAGTGGCTTTTGAATCGCCCGTTATTGACGCCAGAAGGATTGCCGCTGAAATAGACGTCGACGGCTTTGCACAGAAGATATTCAATCGGGTGCGACAAGGAAACTGGATGAATTGCAGCCAGGCAGAAGCACAATTTAAGAAGGTTGCCGAAAAATTGACGCTGGAGAATGGCCTGCTCTACATGCAGAGGCGCGTATACATACCTCCTCGTTTACGACAGACCGCCTTCAACACGATTCAAAGCACACATTCCGGAGTGCAGGCTTCCTACAATTTGCTATCTGCGACCTGTTGGTGGCCTGAGATGCAGCATGATGTCGCTCAATATGTGCAGCGCTGCCCCGGGTGCAACCAACTGCGCCCACACGCTGGGCGTGACAGAGACCACTGGCCCCCGTCAACATACCCATTCCAACGGATTCATATGGATTGGGCATTCGTAAAGGACGCTGGAAACACTATAATAGTTGTGGACGCGTTCTTAGGCTGGATAGAGGCCTTCCCTAGTCGCGACCGGACAACTGACTCCGTCATTCGGTGCCTCACAACAGTATTCACGCGCTTTGGGGTTCCAGAGGTTGTTGTATCAGACAACGCGCCCGAGTTTACCCGAGCAAACTGGAATCACCGGCATACTACCCGCAAGCGAACGGGGCAGCTGAAAGAGCTGTGCAAACGGTCAAGTCGGCACTGCGGGCCTGGTCGGAAAGATTAACGCATATGAAATTCAGCCACTTCCTGCAAAAGGTGCTCCTGCATCATCGGAATTCTGCTTCGTCCCGAGGAGGCTGCCCCGCCGAAATAATTTTTGGATGACGACTCCGTGTCCCGGTTGTGTCGCACTTTGAACAGGGTGACAGCGTCATCTACACGCCCAATAGTTCTGCCGTTGGCAACCCAGTGACTTTCGTCATGACGGCTGGCCGCAATACGGCTTGGATCCTGACCGAGGACAACCTTCGCTTCACCAGCACAAACCAGATCGCCCCACTAGCCTCTCAATCGCCAGGAGTTGAGTCAGAAGATGAGGAGGACCAACACGCTCCGGTCACCAGGGAGGAGCCTGGCACTGCTGAGGACAAAAGCCCCGAGCCTGGAGAGGATACGCTCCCGCGAAGAGGAAGCAGGAACCGGACCGCGCCTGATCGCTTTGTGTCATGAACTATTTTCCGATTTTCGAAAAACTTTAATACTGCAACAACATAAGCTCCACCAAGAGGGGACATGTTGTGCCCTGAAGAATCGCCCTCACCGTTACTTGTTATGAATCGCTCCCCCATCGTTACTTATTCCTTCAATGTTAGCCTTGATTCTTTACAGTTATACGAGCATCTATGACCTCAATTCCCCACCAAAGCAGCTAAAAGCCCCAGCTTTCCTTTTCTTTCTTTAAGACCTGCTATGCTTACATCTTATTTCCTAAGTTAAAATACAACTGTTATCTGCAAAGCTCGATACACAACAAGTATGATAGTAGGAGTCGTTTTTAAATAACTGGTAAATAATTTGCCGGAATAAGGGTCTGAAATTCAATACTTTTATAGCTCGTAGCTCATAGACAGAGTATGTAAGCCCCTACATTACGAGTGCATTTCCAGTGCGAACAAACTATCGTTACCATGAGAGACCCAGGTAAAAGGACTTGCGCCAAATACATGCTTGTTCGGCACCAGGTAGCTTTAACTATCTAGCTCTCAGTTAGTGACCTTTCCTTTAGTTAGGCCACGGAACAGACTCTCACAGGACTAAACAGATCATAGACGCACCTGCTTGTCGGTCTTCAGTGCGGCTAGGGCGGCCAGAAGCTCCTCGTGGCGCTGCTGCTCGGCGCGGCAGACAGCCTCCAGACGGTGCAGACGCTCCGGATGGCCAAGTGCCGGCGACAGCGTCTCCTCGTGTTTGCGCCGTCGTTGCTCCAGCTCCGTCAGTGCTGACGCCGCCTCGGCGGACAGCCTGTCGAGGCCGGCGCGCACCGATTGGACGCAGCGTTTGTAGAGATCCTCGAAGGCCAGTCGCGGGATTTGCTCGGCAAGGCGTTCGAGTCGTTCGAGCTGGTTGCGCAGCTCGATCACGCAGGAGTTGTGATAGGCGTCCGCCTGGCCGAAATAAGCCTGCGGATGCGCGGAGTTACGACTTGGAGTCACTGTAGGTGACAAACAATCCGAAACATTTTAGGTGATTGACTCATTGATTAAGCGGAGTCCAAACGCAACGACATGACGGATCGAAGACAAAAACTTCACATTAAGCAAGAAGGCGTGTCACATTACAGAGTTTAGACAATTGTTTCTACGAAGACAGAAGGTTCTCGCTCACCTGCAGCTTCGAGATAATCACCTCCGAGCACTGGTCGAAGGTCTCGTGCAGCGCCTGAGGCCGGGTGACTGGCCGGCTGCCCTTCTGCCGGTAGTACAGCTCGGCAGCCAGCAGCATGCCGTCCAGAGCCTCTCGGCAAATCCGCCTGACTCGGCCAAGGAAATGCTGCGCCTCAGCCGGGTCCTCGCCCTCGCCGAACACCATGTACTTTTTGTCGAGGCGCTGGTTTTTGGCAACAAACTTGCGCGAACTGGCAGTTTGAAGAAAAGGGTTGAAAACCGATCAGGACAAACTTAACCAGTACTCTTAGAACTTTTTTTCCAAAAAAGCCAGATGAAAGTACTTAAATTTACGCGTAAATAATTATTCGACCAAACCATAATAAAAATGAAAGGCTTCACAAGCAATCAGAAGTGCATCTGTAGGAAAGTCGGTCTTACTACTACTCTTGTGAAAGAGCCAACAGACAGACATGTGCAAAAATGAAATAAATTTGAACAGGAAAAATTTAGTTTACTTTCAGCTAGGGTGCAAAAATATCGAATAAAATTGATTTGATTATAAATGAAGAATAGCAAAAGCAAGCAACTGGCTTTGTGTGCTCAAACTGTTTGAAAATAAAAAAACAGATTCGACTGTTGATTACGCCATGGCATCCTGCAGCTCCTTCTCTACGAGAGCCTTCAGGTCCTGCAGCATGTGGCCACCACCTGCTGAGGCCTCCTGGATGGTGCTGATGCGGCTGCTCTGCCGACCAGTCGAGTTTCGAATGCCGGCCCTTTAAAGTGGAGAGATTCGAACCAATGCTGGAAGACTTCCGGCGCTGCATCGAGCTGGTTGAGCTAACGAAGATGCTGGATAAACCAGAGCTCATCGTCCCAAGTTGGGTCAGCTTCCAAAGCAAAACAAATTTGAAAGCATTTTACCTGCCCTAATAAGTTAGTATGGTGCTGTAAAAATAAACAGTGTAAAATTTTCCTACTCAAAGTGTTGTTAATCCAAGTCAGCTAAGTTTGGTTTAGCTACTGAAAATGCAAATATCACGGTACAGTCACATTCTAGAGGCAATACGGGTTTTATAGTTCAGTCGGAAACTTGCATGGAGACAGTTCTCCAGGTAAAGTACACGACGGGCCGGCCTCGGCTGGAAGACGAGTCGATGGCAAATTTTAGAAAATAAAAACCACTAAAACAAGGGAACAGAGAAAGCTCATAAACAAAGACAGGGAATTGTGTTATGAACTTAGGAGAAAATAAACAAACTACTTTGCCAAATATGATTCAGTTCCTATTGCTTTAATTCTTGTCGCCCAAGACAGCCCTGGTAACGAAGAACTCACGCTGATGTCCTGCGGTTCACTGGCGGATGAGCGCCGCCTCCACCGCCTCCCGTCGGCTGCTGCTGCTGCTGCGGCTCCCCAGACTCGCGTCTCGACGCCATCTTGGTGACCGAGGCGTGGCCCGGACCTTGCAGCGACGGAGTGTGCGTGTTGTCACCTGTGCCAGCTGCCTGCGATGCCTGCAAAATTGACAAACCAAGTTTGCTTATAAAACTTCGATCTGAGTATCGAATCTGAGTATCTGTCTAGAGGCAAGTCATCCACTGAAATCCACTGAATGTCTCAAAATCACCTGCTGCTCCTGTTGGGGCTCTGCATCTCCAGGTTTCTTCTTTCTGGCTGCCAGCTTTCTGTCTTTGGCACCGGCCAGGCCGCCGGCACCGCCGCCAGCGCCTCCGGCTTCGTCTCGGTCAGCCTCGATCACCACCTCGCCGCCGCCGTGCGCTCGCGCTCGCTGGGTGCGCATGATGCGCTTGATGACCCCGGCTGACGGTTCCTCGGGCGGCTGCTTGCCGGGCCGGCTCACTGGAGTCGGCTGGGTGCTGGGCAGTCGCACTAGCTGCTGTTGCCTGCAGGAGTGGCAAATAAGTTGTGGTTTTAAAGGCTCTCCGACACGACATCCAATAGGACGTAAGAAATTTCTCACCGTAGTTGTGTCTCACCATAAAGATCAAGAAAGCACAAAGTATATGGTGTTATTTCTGAGCATTCATCTTGCCCTAATGCTATAACACTTTTAGAAATGAAAAGTTAAACACTTTGCCTGTGACATTTACCTGCTTGTCGCGGTCCCGCCAGTTCCGGCAGCGTCCGGAGAGCTCGAACTCCCGGCGGCTGGTGCCGCGGCTGCAGCTTCGTCAACAGTGACAACCACAGGCGGCGGCTTCTGCGTGCCGATGCAGTTCAAGTAGACGCTCCGATCGTTGAACATGTCGAAGATATCGTGCAGCCCGCCGTAGAGGTCCTCGGGTCGGACGGTCTCCTTGTCCAGGTTCGGCCGGGCGCAGGCGTCCACGCGTTTGGCAAGGCTGTCCAGAGTCTCCACGAGCTTCAACGATTGCGAGTTGCTGTCAGACACCTCCGCTTTGATTTTGACCTGAGAATTGAAATTGATGCGAAAGTTTGGCTTAGCTTTGGACTTCCTGCCTTTATGAACAAATTAGTACATAGAAAAGTTGATCATCTAATGAGACAGCGCACGCGCGTTCAAATTTCAATTTATGTCAGCGCAGAATGTCATTCCTCGATCATCTCAAAATTTGTACTCATTTTTGCGTACCTGAGTGTTGGTGAGCCACCGCGCCACCTTCTCCATGAACACCAGGTCCACCATGTGGTTTCGGAACTGCTCTTCGAATTCGCGAACTTTTGCATTAGCCGCGTCCAACCTTTTCTTCTCCATTCCCTCCAACTCGGACAGGATGCTGGACTCCGCCGCGTCCACTCGGCTCGTCATCTTGTCCAGCCGCTTGCGGTAGTCGTCAACCTCCTCCGGGCAGAAGTTTCCGCCCTCGGAGAATAGCTTGAACGACTTGACAAACCTGGCGTTAGCCTCGCGAAGCATCTGGAGCTTGTTGTCAAGGCCCTGGCGGAATTTGCGCAGGCTGGTGCGGATGCCCTCCATGAGAGTCTCCACCTCGGTGGTGCACTGTGAGCTGAGCGTGACGAGTCTGCGTAAGTTGAAACCAAATTTCCACAAGCGGTTCAGGTGTTGTCGCTTCAACAGTTACTTTGGGGGAGGCAGCACTATGCTATGTATGCTACTAGTCATGATACTACTAGAATACTCAGAAGCTGTACGCTACCTGGACATCCAGAAAAGGCTTGCTTTATTTGATAATAAAATTACTAATAATAGGTGTGCAACCGACAGCTCAGCCGCAGCTATTTCGAGGCGCATCTTGAAGGCTTCGTACGGCTGTTCAGTCCAATGACTTGGGGGGGGGGGTCGCTACACACAACCTCAATTAACCCAGCTAATGCTGGCACCCATTTTACAGCTGGTGAGCTGAAGCAATGCACAGTTAAGTGTCTTGCTCAAGTTCGCGCTCTTGCTTCCAGTGGGATCGGGAATCGAACCCCAGGCCTTCAAGTCGTGAGTTTTGACCACTAACCTCTAATCACTAGGCTACAACTCGTACTTGATGAACGAACAAATACAAGGCATCAAATATAGACAGTTTGTTACGCACTTACGATGCTTCACGATTATTAAGTTTTAAGGTGGTTTTGAGCTGTATTTTGCAAACTTTTGGCTCTCTTAACTTTACCTAGAGCACTTTATATAATACATCTCGTAGTAAATCTACACCAAGCCTTTGACTTCTTAACATGTATTTTTCTTCTATGTAGATGGGTTTTCAATTTTTAAGTTTTATATCAATAGAAGTGCGCCGCAGTACCAAAAGCAAGCGCTTACTTGGCAGACTTTGTCGCGCTGGTGTAGGCCTCTGTCATTCCGTCAATCTTGGTGGCGAATTCGCGCATGAGCCGCTCGTGCTCTTCGTTCATGGCGGCAAATTCCGCTTTCATGGCGTCCAGAGTCTGCTGGACGCCTTGGTGTGGCGCGTCACCGCTCCGAGTGCATCACGAGCTCGGCTCGCGCACGTGTGAACGTCCAGCTCGCTCGGCGGTCCGAGGCTCGTGCAGGTGCAGGCGGAGGCGCAGCTCGGCCTCCAGCTCCTCGTTTTGGCGCGGACGATGCGGCGCCGCGCTGAGCGCTTCGGTCGCCAGGAGTCGAGAAAGTCCAGAAAGTTCTGCCGGATCTGCGAGGTTGATGCAGAAGAGATTGGAATTTTTAGACCGATTTTGCCTCGGGGTTGATATTTTTCATCATCTGGATCATGGATTACTATAAGTAGCGGGATGAGACCTTTTGTTTGTTGTTGTTAAACGGGGTGGGAAGCCGGGGCTACCCGCGGATCAGCCAAGGAAGGGCTCTGCCGCTGGTCTTGTAGGGGCCATACTACCTGGGGCCGAAGCCGAGTGGCCCAGATTGGGACCAGAACTCAAGGCCGGTGAAGCCTTATTTGGATGCTACTAACCCAAGCCTATGGACTAAGACACCGCCAACCCATAGTGGAATCAGGAGGACGGTGCAAAGACTGATCCACCCAAGCCACCCCCGATGACAAGCCCGAGTGTGCGAAATGTTTTTTAAAAATAAACGAAACCGTCGGGATTCAGCATGGCTTACGCCATTGCAAAATGACTCAGCCATCCATTGGACACTTACGCAATCTTCGCCTCCAAGATGGTTCGCCGGGGCACCGCCGCGCTGCGGACATTCTCGTCCTCCTCGGCGGCCTTGTCCGTAGCGTCGCGGGCAGCAAGGTGATGTAGCCGTGCTTCGCCTGCGACTCCTGCTGGTTCGACGATTGCTGGTTTGTCGCGCCGGCGGCTGCTGAAGGCTTTCGCGTCTGGCGGATGGAATTCCATGCACGCGGCCTCTGTCGGCCCGGAACTCAGGCCGGCTGTCTGTGAACAAAATTTCGCGAAAGCCGTGCGAATCCATTCATCCTCCTGCAGCGTTTCAGAGAGTTCAGCATCTGTCTACTGCCAGATAGCATAAAAAGCTTTTTAGCTAAACTGGACTTTCCTTCAAGCTTTTAATATTAGAAATGTAGGCTGTGTATTCCATGTCTATCTCACATTGACTCTTTCCCTGAATCTGTCTCTCCGCTCTGATTCAGTCCTGATCTGCCTTTCTGCTCAGCCTCAGTCCCTGAATCCGCCTCTCTCCGCTCAGCCTCAGTCCCTGAATCCGCCTCTCCGCTCTTCGCTCAGCCTCAGTCCCTGAAACCGCCTCTCCGCTCTTCCGCTCAGCCTCAGTCCCTGAATCCGCCTCTCCGCTCAGCCTCAGTCCTGAATCCGCCTCTCGCTCAGCCTCAGTCCCTGAAACCGCCTCTCCGCTCTTCCGCTCAGCCTCAGTCCCTGAATCCGCCTTCCGCTCAGCCTCAGTCCTGAATCGCCTCTCCGCTCAGC